>WEDG01007059.1:0-30677 GCA_017591395.1 Schistocephalus solidus
ATGGCTGGCGCAGCTCCCCAAATGTTCCTCTAGAAGTCGCCGTAAAGCAGCCACCTCTACCTTTAGGTCCGGCAAATGCCGCATTTCTTGCATATGACATTGCATGTACCCATCGATGGCAAGCTTTTACGTGATGAATGCCTTTGACGTGTGGTTCAGTGACCACGTCGCAATTTTGTGGTGGCGCCGACTGCCGTCTAGGAAGATTGTCTTTTTGAAGGTAAAGGCTTACCCGCACCTGAGGGCGACTGCGCAGTAGGCATTGTTCTTCTTGAATCACTGCTACCCGATGAACTGTCCTAAAACAGAGGTGACGGTGGTAATTGTTCTACATACCGATGACGATGAGAGGGCCGGTATGTTTGTCACGTAAACGATGGGATTTATCGGGCATTTATCAGTCCTTCTGGGACGTCCAATAAGAATTTCCTCATCAGACATAATAAGCTACAACCCAACAGGAAAAGAAGGGGATAAGGAAAGTAAACAAACTATCAAATCATTCATTGCCTCCCTTTACTGTGGGACTTTTTGGGTTGTAGGATTGGTGTACAGCGACCGCTGAACGGTGAAAGTTACAGTGAAAAAAAGAAATCCTAGTACGAGAATATGAGGGAAATTTACCATCCGACGCAATCTTCCAAATCATTATCATGTCTGTGGCGCGCTTGGCAGATTCCATGATGTCAGTCCTCCGTGTCCCATCGTCCAGTGATTTCGAGTAGGACCAGGTGACCGTTTATGGGGAAGCACGCGTATTTCCGGACGGTGGACGGTAATGGGCTTGTTTTGAATACGTTCCCTAATGCAGCTTTTTAAACGTTAATGAATGACGAGTTTTCAGGATAATAAAAAATCCTCTACATTTTCATGCTCTACAAACACTAAGCCTATATCTCCACTCGAATAGCGGAAAATATTCTGCACACATACAAATTTATCGCCAACCAGAAGTGACCCGTTTGATGGCGTCGTACAAATTATTAACCTATTGTTCTTAATAAACCGAAACTGTGTAAAAGAACCACCTGATGGTGGAAGTGGGCCGTCGCGGTGTTCATAGATAGAAGTTTATTCTGATAAACCACTTAACGGCCGCAGCTCTGCCTGCAACTCACCTAGCCTACGGACAACTTGCTGAAGTGGCTGCGATGGTTTCCTAAGCGTGTGCTTCATTTTTCCTAGATAACTGTGAAAAGGGAAAGACGAGAAACTATGAAGGGGAACATGTCGTTGGACATCGTCTGGTAGATGAACAATGCTGTGAACGTTGTACACCATTTCCGACTAACTGTATAAGGACAAATAATTTTCTACGAACATTTTCAACATTTGCTTACAGTAGGGCACCCATTCTTTGTATGAGTGGGGACGAAAAAGACAGCGTATGGCCGTAAAAACTAGTATAACGTGTTTGAAATATCTTTTGGGAAGGACATCTTTAAGGACGACTTTATCGGTTTACAGTCGAAACTGACGCAGTTCGTTGCCTTTCTGGACCGGAGAGCTTCATGCTAACAAAACCGACTGGACGCTTGGTATCCGCATAAACGCACTGAGAAATGACTCCAAATATTGCGAGACCGCTAGAATCAGTGTCCAGAATGAATGACTAGGCACCTGATTACATGTTGGGTAGCATCGAAGTGAGTGCAGGTATGAGGCGTATCTTTAGTTCATCAGGTGCGTTTTGACATTCCTCGGTGCACTAAAAATTTCGGCCTTTCTAAGGAGCCTTTGCAGTGTAGGCGCAACCTCCGTGAAGTGAAGGTCGAAAAAGCGGTAATATGAGGTTAACCTACAAAAAAACCTAATCGATGTCGCTGTTTGTGGCGTGGCGTGGGCTATGACCTAATTGCATCGATTTTGTCGGAGGCGAGTATGTGCCAGCTGTACTAATGGTGTGCCAGAGGAATACCACATAATGCCCGGTAATGTTTTTCTGCCTATAAAAAGGGCCCCTGTGTGGCTGGTCACGGGCACGGAGAGATAGCCGTAAGGCACAACGGGATGTGTGAGTATCTCGGCCTATCGGTAAGTGCCCATCCACGATGATTATTGCAATCTCTCCAAATGGACTAATGAAACGAGCGAAGGCTGGAAGTGCAGTCATAAAATTGTTCCGAGTGCTTTGGATGAGTAATTCCATTCAAAGACCGCCTAGACGCGTTTGAGGGTATTGATAAAGGAATTCGCAGTTTTAGCGGTTTTGGAGCTATGGGTAGAGGGCTTTCGTGTGTTCGTTGTATCAACTCCAAGGTGCATTCAGAACGGGGTGTTTAAGGAGAAACAATGCAGTGTGTTGGTCGCTTGAAGTGATTCCCCTGAACTGTGATTGTTGTTCTGCGTTGGTTTCGCTCGCATCTGAGATGTCTCATTTTGCTACCATTGTTGTCGTGTTGCTTCGTTTCGCACCTTCATGCAATAGCCGCCTCCACAGGCAGCAGCAGCAGAGAAGTTCGGAATGCTGTACTTGAAGTGGTGTGACTGTGCATGTTTGGAGAAACTGTGCCGAAATGTTTGGTCGATTGAATACGCGTAGCCCTGTGGAGATTGAGCAACTTTCTTGGAAAAGGATATTGAAAGAAGCTGCGAAAAGACAATTTAGGTAAGTAAGCAATGTGGGGTCACTCGCGCGTCGCCCGGCTAGCTCAGTCGGTAGAGCACGAGACTCTTAATCTCGGGGTCGTGGGTTCGAGCCCCACGTTGGGCGTCCATTTTCGCCGACGGCCTTGTGTTTTATCTTCCCGTGACACTACTAATGTAATCAACATACTCAATTCATTGGCCGAAATATGCATGCATAGTTGCCCTCACCTGATGGAACGGTCGGGGCGAACAGCTGTGCGGTGACCTGAAGCGAAGGGTGGAAGAGAATTACCATCAACGGTTACCACCCACCGGACTCTCGGCAGCTTGTGGGGCGTGTGCATTTTTTTATTAACTAGCTAGCTGCCTTAATAACAATTACGAAGCGAATCGTATCCGAACGTACGATTAGTCGGACGCAAATCGTATGCGACCCTGACCGCCAATTCGGACGTGAATCGGATCCGATAAATTCGTATCTAAATTTTCAACCGCACAGCGGAACCCCTTTCTCCTTTTGTAGACCCCCCTACCAAGTAAACGGTATAAGAACGACGCACATTACATTCTGATACAATTTTAACAATGATAAGGTGACTCTCGTAAGACTGAGAAAGTAAATAATGTATATTTTGTTTAAAAAACGTTTTTAAAATGCAGGTGTACAAAAATAAGTCTAAAATTTGTCTGTAATTGAAGTCGCTGGACTAATCCTGTGTCGAGGGATCCGGCAATCCGTCCGCCGGTTCATTAGATCTCCCTTCTAAAATGAAAAGACAGTGAATTAATTCTGTGGGTGAGAAAACAATAAACTTTGAAACGCTACCTATAAAAGCATGATAATCAGCTGAATTTTTTAATGCAGGCAATTTTCGCAGACAATTTACTTATCAAAATTAATGTTGAGAAGTAAATTTGACTAACCGTCAAGACGCTTGCCGAGGGTAGCCAAGAGACCCCTTTTGTGAAGGCAATCGTATGCCTTCTTAAATGCATTCTTGAAAGCCCTTTCAAGCTGTAATTTATCGCCTTTTTGTGGATTATTCCACCTATTAAAAACCTCTGCGGTACACATGATTAAGTAATTAATGAGCTTTTTCTTACCCAGAATAACAGCGTAGAGAAAGGAAGTAAGAATTGCTTTTTGGTCCTGGTGTCTACCGTAGAAAGTAAAGTGGTAGGTCATCTCATCGGCGAAAAATGCCGAAAATATGCGATCAGCCAAACTGCTGGCGCTAGCGCCACCGAGGGAGGCCAACTATGTAACTTAGTGAGATAATTAATAATTTACAGGCTACTTACCAATTTCTCCCTGAATGATTTTTCTGCGAAGGCTTCGTTTAAGGCGTCTACTTCATCAAGGGTTAACATTGGTTTAAATATGTGACCACTTGACGACGGCTGGGTCGCATGGCTGGCGCAGCTCCCCAAATGTTCCTCTAGAAGTCGCCGTAAAGCAGCCACCTCTACCTTTAGGTCCGGCAAATGCCGCATTTCTTGTATATGACATTGCATGTACCATCGATGGCAAGCTTTACGTGATGAATGCCTTTGACGTGTGGTTCAGTGACCACGTCGCAATTTTTGGTGGCGCCGACTGCCGTCTAGGAAGATTGTCTTTTGAAGGTAAAGGCTTACCCGCACCTGAGGGCGACTGCGCAGTAGGCATTGTTCTTCTTGAATCACTGCTACCCGATGAACTGTCCTAAAACAGAGGTGACGGTGGTAATTGTTCTACATACCGATGACGATGAGAGGGCCGGTATGTTTGTCACGTAAACGATGGGATTTATCGGGCATTTATCAGTCCTTCTGGGACGTCCAATAAGAATTTCCTCATCAGACATAATAAGCTACAACCCAACAGGAAAAGAAGGGATAAGGAAAGTAAAAACTATCAAATCATTCATTGCCTCCCTTTACTGTGGGACTTTTGGGTTGTAGGATTGGTGTACAGCGACCGCTGAACGGTGAAAGTTACAGTGAAAAAGAAATCCTAGTACGAGAATATGAGGGAAATTTACCATCCGACGCAATCTTCCAAATCATTATCATGTCTGTGGCGCGCTTGGCAGATTCCATGATGTCAGTCCTCCGTGTCCCATCGTCCAGTGATTTCGAGTAGGACCAGGTGACCGTTTATGGGGAAGCACGCGTATTTCCGGACGGTGGACGGTAATGGGCTTGTTTTGAATACGTTCCCTAATGCAGCTTTTTAAACGTTAATGAATAACGAGTTTTCAGGATAATAAAAAATCCTCTACATTTTCATGCTCTACAAACACTAAGCCTATATCTCCACTCGAATAGCGGAAAATATTCTGCACACATACAAATTTATCGCCAACCAGAAGTGACCCGTTTGATGGCGTCGTACAAATTATTAAGCTATTGTTCTTAATAAACCGAAACTGTGTAAAAGAACCACCTGATGGTGGAAGTGGGCCGTCGCGGTGTTCATAGATAGAAGTTTATTCTGATAAACCACTTAACGGCCGCAGCTCTGCCTGCAACTCACCTAGCCTACGGACAACTTGCTGAAGTGGCTGCGATGGTTTCCTAAGCGTGTGCTTCATTTTTCCTAGATAACTTTGAAAAGGGAAAGACGAGAAACTATGAAGGGGAACATGTCGTTGGACATCGTCTGGTAGATGAACAATGCTGTGAACATTGTACACCATTTCCGACTAACTGTATAAGGACGAATAATTTTCTACGAACATTTTCAACATTTGCTTACAGTAGGGCACCCATTCTTTGTATGAGTGGGGACGAAAAAGACAGCGTATGGCCGTAAAAACTAGTATAACGTGTTTGCAATATCTTTTGGGAAGGACATCTTTAAGGACGACTTTATCGGTTTACAGTCGAAACTGACGCAGTTCGTTGCCTTTCTGGACCGGAGAGCTTCATGCTAACAAAACCGACTGGACGCTTGGTATCCGCATCAACGCACTGAGAAATGACTCCAAATATTGCGAGACCGCTAGAATCAGTGTCCAGAATGAATGACTAGGCACCTGATTACATGTTGGGTAGCATCGAAGTGAGTGCAGGTATGAGGCGTATCTTTAGTTCATCAGGTGCGTTTTGACATTCCTCGGTGCATTAAAAATTTCGGCCTTTCTAAGGAGCCTTTGCAGTGTAGGCGCAACCTCCGTGAAGTGAAGGTCGAAAAAGCGGTAATATGAGGTTAACCTACAAAAGAAACCTAATCGATGTCGCTGTTTGTGGCGTGGCGTGGGCCATGACCTAATTGCATCGATTTTGTCGGAGGCGAGTATGTGCCAGCTGTACTAATGGTGTGCCAGAGGAATATCACATAATGCCCGGTAATGGTTTTCTGCCTATAAAAAGGGCCCCTGTGTGGCTGGTCACGGGCACGGAGAGGTAGTCGTAAGGCACAACGGGATGTGTGAGTATCTCGGCCTATCGGTAAGTGCCCATCCACGATGATTATTGCAATCTCTCCAAATGGACTAATGAAACGAGCGAAGGCTGGAAGTGCAGTCATAAAATTGTTCCGAGTGCTTTGGATGAGTAATTCCATTCAAAGACCGCCTAGACGCGTTTGAGGGTATTCATAAAGGAATTCGCAGTTTTAGCGGTTTTGGAGCTATGGGTAGAGGGCTTTCGTGTGTTCGTTGTATCAACTCCAAGGTGCATTCAGAACGGGGTGTTTAAGGAGAAACAATGCAGTGTGTTGGTCGCTTGAAGTGATTCCCCTGAACTGTGATTGTTGTTCTGCGTTGGTTTCGCTCGCATCTGAGATGTCTCATTTTGCTACCATTGTTGTCGTGTTGCTTCGTTTCGCACCTTCATGCAATAGCCGCCTCCACAGGCAGCAGCAGAGAAGTTCGGAATGCTGTACTTGAAGTGGTGTGACTGTGCATGTTTGGAGAAACTGTGCCGAAATGTTTGGTCGATTGAATACGCGTAGCCCTGTGGAGATTGAGCAACTTTCTTGGAAAAGGATATTGAAAGAAGCTGCGAAAAGACAATTTAGGTAAGTAAGCAATGTGGGATCACCCGCGCGTCGCCCGGCTAGCTCAGTCGGTAGAGCACGAGACTCTTAATCTCGGGGTCGTGGGTTCGAGCCCCACGTTGGGCGTCCATTTTCGCCGACGGCCTTGTGTTTTATCTTCCCGTGACACTACTAATGTAATCAACATACTCAATTCATTGGCCGAAATATGCATGCATAGTTGCCCTCACCTGATGGAACGGTCGGGGCGAACAGCTGTGCGGTGACCTGAAGCGAAGGGTGGAAGAGAATTACCATCAACGGTTACCACCCACCGGACTCTCGGCAGCTTGTGGGGCGTGTGCATTTTTATTAACTAGCTAGCTGCCTTAATAACAATTCGGACGCGAATCGTATCCGAACGTACGATTAGTCGGACGCAAATCGTATGCGACCCTGACCGCCAATTCGGACGTGAATCGGATCCGATAAATTCGTATCTAAATTTTCAACCGCACAGCGGAACCCCTTTCTCCTTTTGTAGACCCCCCCTACCAAGTAAACGGTATAAGAACGACGCACATTACATTCTGATACAATTTTAACAATGATAATTATCATAATTATCCATAATTCTACCTAGGATAGGCCAAAACCCGCGCTTAGTTTTCTTATGTATAGGGAGCCCATCAATAGCTAAATAAGTTACAATAATATTGCCTATTAGACGCGTCAAAACTGCTCAGTTAACTGTTTCACAAGTACTAAATGATCGTATACGATCATGCAATGAAATAGCAATGAAATAGCAATAAAATACGATAGCAATAGCAATGAAATACGATTCGAGGCTCGAACGGTAGTACGTTAATCGCATCTGGAATTTGATTGGTTGCTAGTGAACCTCGATGACGCGTCGCTAAGGGCGCAAGAGAATGCGCGCAGTGTTATTGGCAAAATCGATCGGGCACTGAGCTGTCAATCCCGCGCGCGCCGTGCCATGCCACTTCCTGCGCTGTCGTGCCGCGACGCGGTCGCGTAACTACCTGCACCACTGTTCTGTCTATACTGACCGTTTTTTTGCTTTTTGCAGAATGTTTAGAACAGTATCTACGAAAAACACTTAGGAGACGTGCCCAGAAAGGTTTTCTGGATGATTTACGTCAAATTGCCGAGAATGAGGAAATGTATCCGTCCGACTCATCTTAATCGTCGTGGCATCTGACCTCTTCCTCTAGTTCGTCATGTATGATGACTTAGAGATTTCCTCTGTTGATGAGGGATGCAAGTTTGACATCAGATTTATCTGACATTGCACCAAACAACTCTTCAAGGCACACCTACAATTGAAGAGAACCTACGTTTCAAGAGGCTATGATTTCTTGGGTAATACGCTCGCATATGCCATTGATTCACCAGAGCAGTCTTCTGAGAGTTTATAAGACGGCTGACCTCTAACCTACCCGCAGACGCACGAACGCTGTTGGCTTGGAAAAGTGATGTTTCAACGGTGATGGCAATGGGCAGTGGTGAGTACCCCTAATAACAATTCGGACGCGAATCGGACGCGAATCGGATCCGAGGATACGAATTTTCGGACGCGAATCGGATCCGACCATGACTTCGAATTCGGACGCGAATCGGATCCGAAAATTCGTATCTCGTTTTTTTCAACCGCACAGCGGAACCCCTTACTCCTTTGGTTGACGCCCATACTAGCTAAACGGTTAAAAAAACGATCCCCATTACATTCTAATCGAATAGTTATTAATGATAAGATGACTCTCGGAAGACTGAGTGAGCAATTAAAATATATTTTTGCTTAAAAATATGCAAAGCGTAAGTGTACAAAAAAATAAATCTTATAAATTTCTCCTAATCAGTTGTCCTGTGTTGATGGACCCGCCAATCCCTCAGCCGTTTCATAAAGGTATCCACCCTGTAATGAAAAGACAATAAAATTAGTGATGGAGAGTAAACAATGCGCATGTGTTTATGTAGTAAATGTTTGTATAAAAGGTTGATAATTAAAAATCTACGTACCGTCAGCACAGTGCCCCAGGGCTGCCTTTAAGCCCCTTTTTCTGCAGTCGGTCATATGCCTTTTTAAAGGCATTTTTTTGAAAAGCTCGTTCTAGCTGCAATTTGTCCGACTTTTTGTGGAATATTCCAGAGATTGAAGACGTCTGCGGTGCACATGAATTAGTTAATATTGAAATATTACTTACCCAAAAGAATTCCGTATAAAGGGGAGAAAAAAAGGCCTATTTGTCATAGTGGCGATCGTAGAAAGTTAGCCGGTAGGTCACCTCATCGGCGAAGAGCGATGTGAAAACGCGATCAGCAAAATTGCTGAAGCTATCGCCGCCAAGGGAGGCCAAATGTGTAACCTAGTAAGACGGCAATTAATGTCCAGAATACCTACCAGTCTTATAATCTTCAGAAGACTGCTCTGGTGAATCAATGGCATACGCGAGCGTATTGCCCAAGAACTCATAGCCTCTTGAAACGTAGGATCCTCTTCAATTGTAGGTGTGCTTGAAGAGTTGTTTGGTGCAATGTCAGATACATCTGATGTCAAACTTGCATCCTCATCAACATAGGAAATCTCTAAGTCTTCATATGACGAACTAGAGGAAGAGGTCAGATGCCACGACGATTAAGATGAGTCGGACGGATACATTTCCCTCATATTCTCGGCAATTTGACGTAAATCATCCAGAAAACCTTTCTGGGCACGTCTCCTAAGTGTTGTCGTAGATACTGCTCTAAAAATTCTGCAAAAAAGCAAAAAAACGGTCAGTATAGACAGAACAGGGGTGCAGGCAGTTAAGCGATCGCGTCGCAGCACGACAGCGCAGGAAGTGGCATGGCACGGCGCGCGCGGGATTGACAGCTCAGTGCCCGATCGATTTGCCAATAACACTGCGCGCATTCTCTTGCGCCCTTAGCGTCATCGAGGTTAACTAGCAACCAATCAAATTCCAGATGCGATTAACGTACGACCGTTCGAGCCTCGAATCGTATTTCATTGCTATTAGGGCATGTCGGTTAAGCAACCGGTGGGAAGTGCAGTGCCGTCGGCAACTGCAGGGAAGGGCCATGGGAGTGCTTACGAATGATGATGAGAGTTAGTGCGTTATTGTGAGCGTTGCGGAAAGGGCTGTCAGCGGATAAGAGGGATAGGGACGCCGGCATCTTCGCCAACACGCGATGACACCTATCCCATCCCAGATCTCGCAAAAAGTGTTTTCAGTCCATTTTAACAATCCTGTCAGCCCTGTTGCTCGTTACAGTTGAGCTTTGTTTCGTATTTCCCTCATATTAGGGCGAGGGATTGCCTCAACGGTATAGAGGGGACTAGGCGGGGCTGTGATTACAGCAATATAGTTCACTGCACACCGTAATTTCCTCAGAACTTAACAGATATGGCGTTTCGTTCTGGCCTTCATTGTCGAGGTCCTGTGTTTACTATTATAATGCAACGAAAAGAGTCACCCACGGTGGGACTCGAACCCACAATCTTCTACTTAGGAGGCAGACGCCTTATCCATTAGGCCACGCGGGCACAGTTACAGAGGTATTAATTGTATAAAAAACCTTTACACAAACTTCGAAGGTCAGGTTCCTAACTTGTTTTACGAAGGATTACTGACTATAGAATAAATATCGATGTGTTACGTCGAAAATATCAATGCATATGTACAATACATATCACTGTTATGTTTCTTGCCCGGTTCTTTGTGCATCGATTACTGAAAAAGGTTTCGTTTCACTTTAAGCTATAGCCATGCCTATTTCTTCGTCAATGTTGACGAGGTAGGGCTTAGTGAAGGTGACTGGCAAACGTTGTATGATTCAGAGCCCCTGTCTTATGAAAGAGAATGGAAGCTGAAGCATTGCGCCATCAACATAGCCAGTGATTTCTGTTCTCTGCCTTGGTCATTTCTCGAGTTTCAGTTTTTGGCGCTATAGAAAATCGAAACGTTGAAGCACGTTCTTTTTAGTTAATACCCAGCTAAATTTGAATGGCATGTCAGAACTTTTCCCGATCTTTCGTCGATATATGCTGTATATTTTTTCGAACAGCATCTCTAAACTGTGGTAAGGTTATTATTATTATCATTTCTATCATTAAGAGGAGTGTAATTATTTGGTTCCGATAAGTTGTTGTACACCATGATAACTAGGTAGTTCTTAAAGGCAGCGTATGCCTAATGTGCCCCCAAAACAGGCCGCGTGGTAGATGCGCTGAACCACCACGTGGTCCAAATCGGGTTGCGTTAGGCGTTATGATTCTGAGATGCGGTCCCATAATAAATGCCGAACATGGGAGAGCGCGTACCCAAGCTGGGCACGCGTACGTGCAGGCTCATGCCGCATCCCGCTCTCCCACTCCGTGGGAGATGCTTAATCTACACCCGACACCACCTCCGGCCTTCTTGACTATGTCTTGACATCGGGCACAGACGGGTAGGGAAAAAGAGAGTGCGGTAGATGCTGTGCAACTCTCTATCACTTAAAACTAATTTGCGCACAAGTCACCCTCCATGCCCCACCTTTCTGTGGAGCATACGGTGGAGATTTTCAGATTACGACGGTCGAACTGACATATGCCCAATACAGACATGAGCTAAGCGGTGACTGTTTCATCTCAAATATGAAATGGCATCCAATTTATTACCTACCAGCTACTAGTGTGAAGCCATACTACCTGAAAGGTAGTTGGTTGCCCGTAATGCCACCTCAAAAAAATCTTCCTAGTTTGTACGGAGTTATTTGCAATCCTCGCTTCGGTGCATCAAGACTGTGAAAGCTCCTGCAGCAGTACTGTACGCTAGTGCAGAGACGTCTGGGGTTGTCAGTGAGGAACGCTTTTCAACGCCTACAACATCTACGTTCGTCCCCACTTCAAATACTTGAGATGGTTACGAATTTTGTGTCTACCAAAAGACAAAGTAGAACCCGGGAAAGGTAGTATCAAGCGAAAACAGAAAGATACACGCTTTACTTTTAAAATATTATTCCAAATTTGCCAGAAAATAAAATATAAATGATTATAGAGTAACTGGGTTTACATAAAACTATAAAACTCGTATGGGAACAGTGCGAGTCACAGATTTTTTTGCATTTTAATCGCCTTAAATGTACGATATCGTGCCAGAAAGTGTAATACGGAACGTTGATTTGCAGACAAGCGGCAAGAAATATACCAGAAACTACGGCATATCTAGCGCAAGGACTTCGCTGCAATGAACTTAGAGTAAAGGGCATAGATCACACCATCCAGAATGATAATACCAATGCATGCGTATAATTTAGGGCTTAAGGTAGAACCTTCAATGAAATTTATAATGAGCAGGTTCACTCATACTTAGTTACTAAAAGATATAGCTGTCTGGAGACATCACACAACAAACGGAGTATCTAATGCAAATGGAACTGAATTCTCGAGCTTTTGGTTAAAGTTATAAATAGCTGATCTTATCCAAGAAAATAAAATAAAGTTATCTGTTTCATTTGTGATACAGACTGTATGTGTGCGGTAGTATTTTCTTTTTTGAGATAAGGTGTAGTTCCGAATAAGAACAATGTGTTATACACAGATTTAATTCGAAATTTTTGCATTACCTTCATAACCACACCGTGAAACGCTACAGAAAAAGTTTCAAGTCACAGATATAAACTCTTTAACCGATGTGTTATGAAACAGCAGAATGATCTCTGAGAAACGCTTAGAAAAAAGACAGCCCTGGTTACACATGAGGGTATATGAAACAGCATATATTATTTTTTTGTTCTTTTTCCACGTACTAAACCTGAACTAAAGAGAAAGTCAGTAGCAGTCCCTGGAGAATCATCAATCAAACTCGTTGCTACTAAAATAATTTAAATAGTATTTTTATGGTTACAATATTTTCAGAGTAAATATCAGCTACCGTTCAACACACTGACTTGTCAATTTAGTCTTTTAGAAGACAATACCTTTTTCCTGGAAAAATCTTCTAATCTCTCTCTCACATACTCTTTTATTTCAATTTAATTCATATGCCCCACAGAACTCCCCGGTACATGTGTGATCATAAAAACGTCTATAATCGGACATTACAGCACCCGAAGGCCTTTTAAGTGGACAAGGCCCGATGCCGTCTAGGAAATATTCTAGTTGAACTAGTAAATATATGAAGGTTGCTATCATATATAACGGTAGTATGATTGCGCTTTCATGGACACAGCTCACAAACCATTCTGATTACTGGTTGAATAATTCCTTCACATGTTTGCTTTCACTACCAAATGCGTTATACTAAGTTTTTCTGGATCAAATTTATACAATTTGATCATCTAGTAATTGCACAGCCAGAAGCTCAACAAAATTTTTCTTGTCCGATACCGTAGGAGGATTTGGGACCGAAATAGTCAAACCGTGCGTTATTCAGCCCCTTTCTCTTCGCAGGCTCTTTTGTGCCCTCCGAAACTAGCTGGTGTGTAATATGCTTGCATAAAGGTACCAGTCCACATCCTTTCCAAGGAAGCAAAAAGCCTCTGCGACAGTCTCACTCGTATGCTAACCTGTATTTTTTCATGCAAAATAAGATCTTCCTTGGGCACTTCTGTCCTTCCGTACATCAACCTATACTTTACTGCCTTTTGAATATGGCCTCTATCGAAAATGCATACCTACGAGGGCCCGTCATTATCAGGCAAACTGTCATCAGAATGCTCTATTTAAGGTGGTTTAGATAATAGAACGTGTCATTGGAGTCAACATTTTATTATATATCTAACCTAGTAGATAGGACATCAGTCTCGGAAGTAGAATCTTTCGGATTGTAGTTCCATCGTAGGTACTATTTTCGTTAGAGATACTGGTATTTTAAATCATGCCAGACCCTTGGCCAGAAGATAGCCCACAAACCAACGCACATATGCGTAAAAGGGAAGAAAACATAAGCAAACAGACAAAAGACATATCACACTTGCTACCCTTACCCAAGCAAATAACTGGTGTAATTCTCAGATTTGCTACAATATTCTTGCACGAATAGAAAGGTGCAGGTCCTCACATATAGACAGCAGTCAGGAGTACATGGAATATGGTACAGAGCTGTATATGACATCTCAGATCGTTTCTTCACCCTTACGTATGCACTTGTACCTCTTGTGTAAGATTTTCCAATGCGTTTTACCAGTTCCATTTAAATAATAAATCATATTTTCTCAATATGTTCAGTTCGCTATCCATTGTCGAGAGAGGCGTAGAGCGGTGACGTGGCAACTGTACCTCCTGTAATGTCTGTTTGTGTACTTAAAATGGCTGCTAACTGCTCGTTCACATTCGGTCAGCCGGATGGGGAATGTGGACGGAGTTCTGTGTGACAATTTTACAGTAAAAAATAGTGATAATCGGCGAGAAATGCACTCTGAACAAAAAATGATAGAAGAGAAGGAGGTCAAGATTAAGGAAAAAGCAGCATCCTCTTATGCAATTTTATTCGGTGACGGGGCAAACCCTGGTCGGCACCTATCTCCTCGTCTTCTGAAGCGGAGTATTCGCCATCTACTAATCTGTGGAGTTGCTTCTGGAGTCCAACGCCAGCGTAATCCATGTTACTTATGGGGGCTAATTGCAAAGCATACGATGCGCCAGAAGCGTCCGAAGACCTTCGGGTACTTGTAGAATCTGGGGATAGACTGTGCACCATATTCTACTGCAAATTCCATTCACACAACCTAGTTCATATACCTACGTGTGCTGGCCAGTTAGAAGTAAAAATGACGCTGAGGGTATTGGTAACGATTTCCACGCATGAGAAATCGTTTTCGAACGATGTTGAAAGGCTTAGCATACAATTTTACTAGAATCCAAGTCCTATGCGCTGTCAGACGACGATTCCAACTTAGAATCGTACGCTAGCAAACGTTTGTTATTGGAAAACATGACATATATCAGCTCCTCTATTGTTCTGGGTAATTCCTTAATGTCTTTCGCTGCACTGCATCAAAATGTGCACTTATATTCTCACCTAAATATTTAAGTATACGGATAAAAGAAAAATAGAATGCAAAAAGGGGCAATATAACAGAACACGGGGGAGTACTGGAGAGCACAGGAAGTACGGTGCACGCACGCAATAGTGGCGGCGTGGGTGCGTGTACAGTCTGGGCATGACAAAAGAATGCTCATTTCCGTCCAGTTCAGTTCATGCCATCATGTTTGCCGATGATATCAAGCTCTGGAGTATCATTCGACATGAAGTTGAAGGAGAACATTGGCAGACATTCTTACATTGTCTTCAGCAATGGACGAATGACTGGCTTATGCCGTTTAATGTGAAAAATGGCAACTCCTAAAGAGTCCGCAAAACCAGATCACCGAACAGCGTGGTCTACCGCCTGAACGGCAAGTCATTGCAAGAAGTAGACGCCCAGAAAGACTTGAGTGTATGGATCACGAATTTACTCAAACCGTCGCTCCATTTCTCAAGGGTGGCTAAGTCGGCTATGTCAGTCCTATACCTTGTCAAACGTGCGCTCTTCTCCTTCTATGAAAACTTCTTCTCAAAGGCCTTCCGAACGTTTGTGCGGCCGCAACTGCATGGAGACCCTGAACTGATAAGGAACATAGGCTCCTCGAAAAAGTTCAACGGCTGGCAACCAAACTCCTAACCGGACAGGGCTCACTACCCCACGAAACCCGATTAGCTAATCTCGCCCTGTTTCCTTTGAGTAACAGGAAATTACGGGGTGACCTTATATAAACTTTCCGCATACTTTGAATTCAGGACTGCTGCCTAATAACGGGAGACTTCTTCCAGGTAGCAACTACAACCAATCTATTTGGTTGAAGGTTTGACTGCCCAGCCAGAGGGTATTGTTATTTCTACATCCGTGGAGGCTTTTAAACAGAAACTGGATCAGCATTGCAGTACGCATTGCGATGCTTTCCAACTGCTGTCCTCCTGGTGCAATTCATTATTGTTTATAATACTGCTTGTAATCTTTAAGTAACGGTTTTAATTAGAAAAACTTAGTTCGCTCCCCTATGTGCACATTCTCATCTGACATTCATCACACCACCTGCAGACAAGAACTACTACTTTCCTGTATCGTGCGTGAGCATAAATTACCCACTACCCTACGCAGAATAATGCGAACACACGTCTCTAAATACCGCAGATGCACGAATTAGTTCATATATATATGTAAGTTTTGGAGATTTGACATCCAATTTGCAGTTCCCTTTTCCAAATTTTTGACATAATTCCGCTGCCTGTAAAAAATAAGAGTTTCAAAGGTGTCCAAATAAATTTGTTTCAAATAAAGTGCAGTGAGCCAACTAGCAGATGCTACATTATGGAAGGAAAGAAAAGGTTACGTTGCAAGTGGACAGAAAATAGCTCCCCGACCGGGAGTCGAACCCGGGCCGCCTGGGTGAGAGCCAGGAATCCTAACCGCTAGACCATCGGGGAGGCGTCAGTTTCTTTAAATTAATCTAATAAACCATATCATGTTCAAGATTCATAAGTTTACTTCATACTGTTGCATTTACTAAGCAAACAAGTTCATACCTTACGCAAAGACTACCCATTGAACATAATTTCACAACTCATCTAATGAACCAATAACTACAAACACTGGCAATCAGGCATGAAGCAGACTTCATGTCCACAGCCCGCAGAGCTTAGGGAAACCAGACGCCTCTCCAAGGCTCAGCTGTCATTTCACCTTGTCCTCGCTTTGATTAGTCATGTATTATTACTGATACGCCAAGTGTCACAAATCTTTACTTCCAGAGTTGACTGTACCACTTATCGACATTTTTCTGTCCTTTTGTGCATAGCGTTATCAATTGGAAGAGCCTGGGCTCTATATCTACCCTAATAGCAATTCGAACGCAAATTGCTGTCCATTTCGTCCACTTTTTTACGCTCGAATTGAACTTTAAAATTCCCTGTTTGCATTTGCTGGCTTCCTTTACAGACTCCTTTCGTATACTACCCCTAACCGCACCTCCTACGTGTCCATTACTACTTTAACTATACTCTGAGTAAGGCTATGGTAGGTGTATGCATTTTATATTTTTTTCAAAAATGGGAAAAAAAATTTCTTGGCAGTTTACTCCACAGACCCGGAGATTCCTGGAGTATTGGCAGTTCTAGAACAAGGAAATGTAATTGCGTGATTAAATGCAAGGTGGACATGCATACATACCTAAGAAACGAAAAAATTAATGCAGTGAGTAGTGCTTGACCTTCGCCTTTATCCCCTTTTTGCAGGCGATCATGGGCTCTCTTGAAGGCGTTTTTTAACGCCTCCTCCAGCTAACGTCTGTCTGACCTTAATTCAGCTTTCCAAAGCAGAAAAACGTTCACATTATAAGTGGTTAGGTTACGTTATGATATATCTTACCCAGAACCAGTTGGTAAATGGGAGAACCGTAAAGTGCTCTCTTCCCGGCCTTCTGTCCATAAAAAGTGAGGAACAGGGTTACCTCCTCACTAAATACAGCTTTGAAAATACGCCCAAAGAATGCTTGTGTATTTTCACCACCCAATGAGGATACGAAGAAATCTGCACGGCCTGTTTACGTATAACGAAATAACTTAGCATATGCTGCCTGCAGTTTGCATTCAAGAGTTCGGTGAAGATATCGTCATAGTCCACCGCGGACGTGATTTTGCTCATAATTGGGCCATCCGTTCGGGCAATAGGTGCTACTACAGCATTTAGGTGGTTAACTACAAGAGTCAAATTGCCAGTTTTGCGTCTTATGTTGAGTGTTTTTGTGGCACCTGCCAAATATTCTCTATAAGCCTTCTTATTTCCTTTTTAGACTTCTTTTCGGCAAGTTCCCCGTATCGCATACCGGGACGATGACTTTTGCATTTTATGGGTGCTGTTCCCTGGGGTCTCACTGAATGCGCTAAAGTAAGAGATAAAAAGTACTTACTGGTGTATGGTGGCGAGACGCCCCTGGACAGGGTAACACTGGACTCGTAATCGTTGTCGGAAGACTAAAATTTGATTGTTTTATACATCTCATAATCTTACCGAAGACGAGAAACATATTCGTTTATCCAAAATCAGTTTTATAAGACGATGAGGACGTCCGTGGTCATTTGGCGTTTGACTATGAGACATAGTAGTCTACAACCCAACATGAAAAGTATGGATGAATAAAGCCAAACATATATCTACTTTCACTGTCTCCCTTCACTATTCACGTATCGTAAGCAAAGATACTGTTGAGTTGTAGGATTCGTGAACAGTGACCGATGATCGATAGGAGATTCAGTTATAAAACAAGAAAATGTGGGATGAAAGTGTGAGGAAAGGTTGCCGTCGGACTCTGTTAACACTAAGCGCATGAAGCACATGGAAATCAGAGTCACTACGTAAACTGTGCCCACCTCCCCGAAAGCGTAATGAGCTATGTTGTGAACGCGGATTAACATAACACCTATAGAGATCGAGCTTTCGGCGAGCGTAGTTTCTATCAATACCCTTTTTTTATCAAGATACTTAAACTGAGTAAACGAGCCCCCATTGGCGGTGTTTCGCCGTTTACGTGCTGACATTTAAAGGTACACTCCAATTAACTGCGCACATTGGGGATCGGCCCCTGCATGTAACCTAAACTGGCAGCCCTCTGTGCATTTTTTCCAGGAGCAATGACTTGTCCATGGTTGCCTCACCCATTTGTATCTTCTTGCCCGGGGACTAGAAGGAGCTAGGCGGGGATGGTTCTAACAGGGAAGGTGAATGCAGCTAATTCAATAAGACAAAATTCTTGGCAAATGCGCCTGTCTACGTGGTAAACACAGTTATGCGCACACAAGCAATGGTACAGTAAAAGTGAATTACAGACTTTGCTCACGAGAACATACACCACAACAAAGGTACGTGGAACAATCAGGTAGAAGGTGACAGAACACGGTTGAACATTGAGAACACACACTGCGCCTATCTTAACAAAGGTAACCTGAAACAGTTTTCTTATGTGACTATTTTACAAGTTTCAAGTTCCACTCATATTTGCTTTGCATTTGGTTTGGTTATTGTGGAAGAGGAAAAGGCGACAGCTAATGAGGAAAGCTATTGACCAAAGAAAGTCAAAAAGAACACAGAACAAAAGTAAATGTTTGTTGACATCTATAGACTCTCTTACCGCTTCATGATTGCTATTTTTGTTGCATTCCCAATAAACGTTCCATTTTCCAATCTCTCCTATGTTATCGTGTGTTTGTATTGCAGACACGTTGAGTGCTCAACAGATAAAATTACAGGACTCACAAGGAAAACCAACTACCCACTGAGAATACTGAGGAGCTCTATATAGACTGCAATTCTTCGGGGGAATCTAAGCTGAGAGCCCCTGCATAGCTTGGATATTACAGTGATGGTCACGATGGTGATCTGCTGTGCATGGCAACAGGCGCTGACCTGTCGTTATCAGCGGCCTCCAAGGATCAGGTGGTATTATATGCTTCAAGTGTGGCCTCGATTCGGACCAAATGGCGTATTCCTCGTGTCTCAAACACCAGGTGATCTCGAAGGGAGCATCCAAAGTGCGACACGTTTGTTGCAGTCATACCATTTAGGACTCCATAACCGTCGACCTCAGTGGTACTATAACATAGAACTCGTGCTTATGTCGCCTGAAAGAAGGCTGTGGGCTTACTGATTTCACTTGACCCGTCAACATCGACGGTTATCTTCCAGATAAAGGTTTCGGCTGGAGTCCACCCGACTCAACTCAAGCGCGCCGCCAAGGCGTGAACGAATCCGGTATTCATTTTGTCCCTACATATTCAATTAAATCTCAAAACCCTATTGTTATATACAACTGCTCACGGACACTGCCGTCCTGTAAGGGCTTCAGTTGATACAGGAGTGGTGATCTCTGTAGTTAGAGCTTAGGTTCTCTCACCTCGTTGCACTGAAAGTATTATTACAACCCAAAGGTTACCTTGCCTATATACGGCAAAGGGCGCTTGTATGCCCATCATCTGATCGATGCTCTTGTATTTACCATTTCCAACCAGCATTAAAAAAATACCTTCATGGTCAGCCAAAATCTGTATTTAGGATATATTTTTAGGCGTTGACTTCCTTACGAAGTTCAATTGTTTTCTTCGCATTTGAGATTGCATTCTCTGTCTCGGGTTCGAACCAGCAGCCCCTCCGCCAGTCCCACTGGAATTTCAGAAAGAAAATACTTTTTTAGAATTTATATTTGGTAAGCACCGACAAGGCACTGTCTAAGCAAACATTAGTAACGAAATAAATTTATGACAATGTGTGCAGATAAAATGTACAAATACATAACTTGTCCTGCTATGTCAACAGTTAGCGATGTTTTAAAATTAATGGTGAACTAGAACAAATATGCAGTGAAAAAAAACTCCTACCATAAAAATGGAGGCAGAGTTCAATAGGCCTTCATTTTTAAATAGAAGGTAGGATAAAAAAACTGCCTAGGAAAAAATGGTCAAGTGGTAGAGTAGGGTAATACTACAGTAGCATTTCAGAATGAGATAATTAAGCGTCGAGGTGATTCGTCCTTGATCACTTAGGCGTATGAAACAAAATCTCCCGAAAATGCGTCAATGAACTTGAGGCCTCAGCATCTTAGGATCCAATATTGAATCCTGATGATGGTAAGTAGCTAACGAAAAGGCAGCATTTTAGACTGTGTACTACTGAATGTGTACGTCCGAATGACTTCATCGTTTGGATGACTGGTGATATGAGGAGATATCATGATTCATGGGGGACTCGAGGTAGCGAAAATATAGTTTCAAGAGGGTAACATAAATTCCCGATGGTCCTTTCTCCGAGTCATGGGGAAAGCTACTGGGAAAAGAGGTGGAAAATAAAAGGTTATAGAATCAGTTTTAAGATAAATGTGCAGTCTTCGCTTGAATACAGATAGACTAGTTAACGACCTCATTTCAATTGGCAAGTTATTCCAAAGAAAACTATACCTAGAAGCAAAGAAGAGAGAGCTTTTACACGTGGGGGACGCAGGGGGAGGTATAATTAGTGCAGAATTTCTTAGGTTATAAGGAAGACTATTGGGGTAATGACAGAAGCTTAGGGAGAGTTGAACTATTATTAAGTCGGAAAAGGAGACAAAAGCCTGCTTCAAGTCTCCTGACCCAAAGACATTTTAGCTTCATTAGCTGGCATAATGTTGAGTAGGAAGTAGTTGGAAAGAGTCGGAAATAGGAGTTTTTTTGTGAAATGGCTTTGGACATTTTCAATTTTTGAACGGCTAGATTCGTTCATTAAACCGAAGAAAGGACAGCAAAATTCAAAGAATGGGAAGTACAAAATACGATAAAGTCTTACTTTTAATTTCAGGAAGGTAGAAATTATAAGAAATAAAGCTGCAAATCTGAACAGCTATGGCCGTAATTCTATCGGCATGAGGCGAAAGATCTTATTTATTGGTGTAGCTTAAGCCCAAGTCCTTGATTGAGGAACATTCAATCATAGGGCAACCTTCAAAGCTAAGAGGTTGCGGCAGCTTTACAGGCCCAAAACTCATGAAGCGACACTTAGTAGGTGAGAACTCCATTAGCCGTGTGGAGCTCCAGGCCGAAAGAGCGTCTAGGTCAAAATGAATTTGTTCCAGGCACTGTTCGGTCGTAGAGTTAGAGAAGTAATACACGCATTTGAGGTCATCAGCATAAATAAAAGATTGAGAATGTTTAACTACCGATGAAATATCATTTATATACAGTAAGAACAACAAAGGACCTAATACGGTACCCTGAAGGACACCACTAACAATCGGGGTAGCACTTGAGTGTGAGGACCCTACTAAAACGTTTTGTTTTCGGTCATTTAGGTATGATCTAATAAAGTCAGTAAGGGGACTACGAAATCTTATAGCTTCTAGTTTAGCTAGAAGTCGTCTATGACGCACTTTATCGAATGCCTTACTAAGATCAAAATAGATAACTACTCCAGATAGATGATCATTACGAAGAGAGGTTAGTAGATTTAGAAAAGACATGGGGCAGGTTTCACAAGAGTGGTCCGGTAAAAAGCCGTGTTGGGAAAAGTTGATAATTTGATTGCTTATGCAAAAATCTGTGATTTGTTTTGCAATTAGATTTTTCGAAGAGTTTAGCAAGAGAGGGCGTTTTATGAACACCGCGATAGTTATGAATGTCCGAGCGGGAACCAGATTAAAAAACTGGTATTTTAATAGAAGTTTTCCAGTAATCGGGGAAAAAACCATTTTTGGGAAATACTGAGAATTACTTGCTTATTAAAGGTGGAAAATCCCTTAACTGTTTAATAAGTGAGTTTGGAAAGTTCTCAGTTCCAACCGAATGTTAATATTTTAGGCGAGCTATTTCCTTTTGAATACATGAAGGCAAGAAATTAATGGTTGTTAGAAGCGAATTTGAAAGCAGAGGAATTGTGGGAGTGGGGCTAGTTTCAGTGGTAAAGTGGTTGGCAAAAAACCAATTTAACAACTCTGCTTTGCCCAAATCGTCTGTAACAAATTTTTTGTTACAGTCAAGTAAGGGCGGATTTACATTCAGACGCTTAGCCGATGACCGAACATGGAAGATATGAGCAACATATTTGGATGAATTGCCATCACTTAGTGCCCGAGACTCCCTACGCTTATCTCTTGCAAGTCTAATTTTCGATGCTAATTCAAATATTTGTGCAATCCTTAAATGAACTGACAAAAGAGCTTTTTAGATGAATCTTTAAGTTGCTTTTCGTAATTTTTTAAGTCTGTTCTGGAGAAAATGCGGAACAGTAGAAGAAGCTGTATTTGAATTAAAAATCTTAAACGGGATAAAAGCCTGGATTTTTTCTGTGAGGCTCTGCAATAGCTCACGGAAAAAGTTTGGATCGTTGATTGAGAATATGCTATGCCAATCTAGAGTGCTTACGAAATTATTTATTATTTCATGGTTTGTGTTAGCAAAGTCGAGGTTATTGCATTTAACCTCAGGCTTCGTAAGAAGGGGGACTGGAAAACAACAGTGAATTATAGCGCGATCACTTGTGAAAAGATCACGATGAAAATTCATAAAGAGAGGGTGGACATCATTTGTAAAAATTAAATCTAAAATGTTGTCATTTCTAGTAACTGATCTGACCAGTTGGGACATGTTTGAAAAGTTAATAGTATTGACCGATTTCTGATGTTTAGGCGGAGAGGAATTTGCCTGCCAGCCTGCCAGTTGAAATCAATTACGATTATTTTGACATCAAATTGAGTGTCTGCAACTTTTTCAAATAGTTCGCAGAGCTCGCTTTCATTGCCAGAATAACACGGAGGATTATAGACACAGCCAATTATCGCTTTTTTATTGTGAGGGAGGATGACTGAAGCAAAGCATACATTTCCAGAAAAGGACGAAATGATCAGCTGAAAAGTTAAATATACAAAGGATGACTTAATATAAAGGAGGCAACCACCGCAATGTTTTTCAGCGCGGTCTTGTCGGTACAAATTGAAATTATCTATAGCAAGCGTCGAGTCAGACATAAGAGAGTGAGCCCAGGATTCAGTGATGCACAGCACATCTGGATCAAGCTCAAAGGCTACTGTTCTAAGCTCAGCCATCTTATTTACAACTGATCTCGCATTGAGTGAAACTAAGCTGAGCGTTTTCCTGAGCTGCAGGTTACGCTCATCAGTATTTATAAAAAGGATAATTTGGTGGCGGGGAAGAAAACTGGAAAGAAGAAACGACAGGTGGGAAACAAAATTGGTTTTGTCTACGATTTGTCGAAATGTTAGTGTTAAGAGAACTGAGATTATTGTACAACGGCATATTTGGATGAAAACCTTGGAAAGAGAAGGCTTTATTGTGGCGTTTGAAAGATAGGGGGTGGCATAGAAATGAGATTTTGAGGGAAGTTAGCAAAAAATGACGAAAACGTGCATTTGAAAAAGGAATAAATTATTTCGAAAAACTGGTAACATAATAAGAAGCGTTAAGTATTTGGGGATTTCGGACACTTTTTGGTTGGGAAAGATGCTAACGTTAGCGTTCGCGGCTGTTGTAGATGCTGAGGGTTTAGCAGGTTTCCCATCGGTAATGACATTACTGATTTTAATGCCTGGATTAGCCAATGATTCAGATTTACTAGGAGTTTTCTTAGGTTTAGTAGATTCGGCCGCTATAACAGGCATGGTTTGCTTGGGATGAGAAGGAAGTTGTGTTGACACAATTTCACTCAAACCAGGCACAAGGTTAACGGGTGAAGATTCAGCTGGAATCGAAATTCTGTCGATCCGGAGGTCCGTGGGCTTGCATTAGCTACAGGACAAACCTCTGAGATAACTTTTGATATTGAAGGTGTAGACCAAGGCTTCTTGTTTGCTAATGAGGGTGAAACCCAACGTTCCATTGCGGTTTTATCCCTACAGATAAACAACTTGTTTTTTTCAAATATTGAGCTGAGTGCTCATGCTTAGAGAAAATAAGGTCAACTTCAATCGCTGAAAAACGTTTGACCAGAACTGGCGGGTTTTTGCTACGGGAAGACAACCTTTTAGCTTCAGTGACTTTAAAGTTAAAGCCGCATGAGTAAAGGAAATGAAATGCAACGTCCAGGGGGATTTTACTCTTGGGGACGTTTTTTAAAAGAAAATTGAAACTTCTCTTATGTCGGTCAATTTACTCGGTACTGACCATTTTTATAAAAGGCTGTAGTTACACGCATTTTTGAGAAGTGAGTGAAGAAAACTTTCCCTCAAAAATGGTACCAAGGATCGTGAAGAGATAACCATATTTAGACATAAAGGTATTAAAGATTTCCAGGGCGTCAAGGTCTAATTGCTTCATGCTTAAGGTGGGTTGCTCTAGTGGAAGTTTTAAGCGAAGAGGATGTTTGCGTCTTAGCACTGACTGCGGTTCCATATTGATTTTAAAATATAAGTATTTTTCAAATCGATAATACGAACGGAAAATTGTCATTAGTGGCGTTTTGCGGAATAAAAGATGTAATATTCGAAATATGTTTTTTAAGCAAGGCACTGCAAGCAAATATCTGCTAGGTAACGAGTTCAAACTGAAAATAAAATTAGCGTATGCAGGATGAAAAATTATATCAATTGGTATACTAGTTACTGCAAATTATTCTTCGCTGGAAATAAGGTAAACTTACAAAATTTCAACTTTATTTCTAGAATTAACCTTTAGATTCCTTCCTTTTGACGTAAGTCTGCGAGAACATTAATGAGGCTATGCAGGGTGACAAAGTTTAAAACTGTATATTTGTCCCTTTTGTCAATTTCAATAACTTCAGGTGTGTGCAGCTGATAATGAGGTAGAAATACAATAAATTGTCAATAATTAAGCTAATATTTTCTACAGGAAACGAAGAAATCGGTTTAAAATTCGAGAATTCACTTATCTTCAAATTTGAATCAACCGCCTTCTACCTTGACCTTGACCTTTTTGTTGTGCAGTCATGTCCTTAGTTGTCACTTTACTGCCCATTAACCTGGCTAGTGTCTGTCCAAACCATCCCGGACTTGGTGCCAGGTACAGTTCAGGACGGAAATCACCCCTTATTGCATTTGTGGGCGAGATTGTCTGGAGAGAGCATTTTTTGGGCCTTTTAACGTTTGTTAGACACTCGATTAGAATCGGGCTAATGAAACCCGTGTTGCAACCACCACTGGGGATCGCGCCACATCTCCAAAAGGAAAGTTAATGACATGAGTCAGACGGGGCTTGATGCTGGATTAATACACCCTGCTCACGCATTCTGGGCATCCCCGGTGGCTCTAGTACCCAAAACACGGTCAGTTACACTTTTGAATTGATTCCCACCACCTCAATGTGATCACTACCCGAGATTCGTTTAAGTTATCATGCATTGACGTCACCCTCGATGCACTCGCCAGGGCACGGTCCCTCTCTATGCTTGACCCCAAGTCAGAATACTAACAAGTAGAGGTAATACCAAAAGATGGACCAAAGACACTTTTTATCGGAATTTTATACACTGGTTTTCGGTCCTTGCACTTCAGCTGCTACATTTTAACGGTCACTTCAAGTGATTTTAGCACATCTACAAACTATTCACTGTCTGATTCACCTGGAAGATTGCATCGTATTTTGGAGAAATCATAACCCAGCATAATAAGAACCATAAGGCTGTCTTGCCTGCACTCCGTGATGCTGGACTCCACTTTAACCCCAAAAGTGCATGTTCCTGCAAAACAAAATCACCTTACTGGAGCATGGAGTGATCATTGAAGGTATTTTTTCCATCCCAGCGAACATATATTTAATTGTTTAGTTACCGTAGTAGAAGAGGGTGGGATAGCCGACGAAGGGATCCACTGGCAAATGGAGGTCAACAAGAAGACAGAAGAGAACTATATGTGTTGGGATGTCGTGAAACTCTGTCAACGCTTTTTATCTTCCTATTTTTTTGATTTCCCAATGCACATTCTATTAGTCAACCTCACGAACCTACTGTGTGCGTGTGCTGCGAAAAACGATGAGTGCCCAACAGCAAATTGTACGATCCCCACCAGACCCCGCCTTAAAGACACCAAGCTTCGCGGTTTGTCCGACATCGTTCGCATTCTACAAAATCACTGGGCCCACCTCTTCATGAAGAAAGTACTATTATTCCTTAGGGAAACTGCACATAATGCACCGTAAATAATCATACCCGTAAGCCTATTCCTCCCTATACTGCATAACTTTCCTCGCGAGTTAGGTCACGTTGGCTATATAAAAACAAAAGCCGTGGCAAGGCAATGGTTTTGTGGTCACGTGTGTCTTATATCTGCCTCCTTTAAAGGTCTCAATCATAGATGGAAAGCATCTCTGCAACCGACGGCTACAGGTTCCAAGTTGAACGCATGGGTATTTACATGATTGGACCCTCACAATTGTCGTTAACTGGGAATCGCTACATCTTAGTGATGGTTGATCACTTTACTAAGTGGATGGAGGCATACCCCCATCTACGTCAACCTACATCGTCGGTTACAAGAACTTTGCTCAACACTTGACTCTGTCGCTTTAGGGTGCGATGTCTGTGACCTCCTGAAGATCCATAAAACCCACAATACCCTTGAGGGTAACTACGAGATGGAACATATCAACTGAAAGATTGTCCATTTGTTGAAAGTCTTTCTCGAGGACCACAATCCATATAACTGGGACGTACGGCTCCCTTCTCCATGATGGCATATAGATGGATCGTGTACACTTTGACATACTATGCCCCTATTGCAAGCTGACTGACTGCCACTTCATGTTACCCATTGACTCCAACCTCCCACTTCCTATTTTCACTGACCACTTGCAGGATACTTACGTACTAGCTCCATAAGAAACATTAAAACTCGCCCACAGCCCAACGAAAACGCCTTAGGCTCATCTTACGAACGGCAAGCCAGCGGTGAACCCTTCACTCAAGGGGACCTAGGGCTGCGTTACTGACCAACAATGCCAATCGAAATTCCATCCGTAGGAGGGAATTTTGTGGTCACTCACCCCCTACCTCTTTTCACCAATATCATCCGTGATGCGCAAACATATGGAAGCCCAATCTATACTGTAAACCTTATATTGCCGGCTAGTCAACGCTATGGCAGACGCCTTACCCATGCTTCCCACGCAACAGTTTCCCAACCCTCAAACGAAGTGGGAGATGCCAATTACCCAAGCCAGCCAGCTCCTCGGAGGACAGAGCCACATCTTGAGAAATGCGCGTGTAGATGGGCAACCTGAATCTGTTTTCTAATGTGACCCTTTTACGTATTTCCTGGTTACACTTTTCTTTGTTGTGAACTTGGATTAGTTGCCCTGATCGAGAAGAGTGGTCGAACCGACAAGCAAAGCCACTGGACAAAAGAAGCCAAAAAGAAAACAGAAGAGAATTAAATGTGTGCGACATCTCTATACACTAGAACTTATATTAGGTTAACGCCAGGAAGGCACTGTCGAAACAAACCTTAGTACCGCAATAAAAATTATGACAATGTGTGCTGATAAAATGTACAAATAGATAAAAATGTAGGCATAAATTGTCCTGTTAGGGTAATAGCTAACGATAGTTTTAAATTAATTGTGAACTAGAAAATAAGCAGTTAAAAACTCCTACCTTGAAAATGGAGGCAGATTTCAATAGGCCCCATTTTCGAATAGAGGGTAGGAGTAAAAACTGTTTAGGTAAAATACTGTACGGGGGTAGAGTAGGCTAATACTGCAGTAGCATTTCAAAATGAGATAATTAAACGTCGATATGGTTCGTTCTTGATCACTCAGGCGCATGAAACAAAATCTCACGAAAAGGCGTCAGTAAGCATGAGACCTCAGCATCTCAGGTTCCATAATTTAATTCTGATTACGGTAAGTATCCAACGAAATGGGAGCATTATTGAATGTGTACGTTCAAATGACTTACATCATTTGAATTTCTGGTGGTATAAGGAGGCATCATGGTTCCTGGGGGACTCGAGGTAGAGAAAAATAGCTTCAAGAAGATCCCTTTAATTCCCGATGGTCCTTTCTCCGATTCATGGAGAAAGCTGCTTGGAAAGGATGAGGTTTCACAATTCCTATTTTGTTAGGATCCCAATAAAGATTCCATTTGCCAATCTCTCCTACTTTAGCGTGTGCTAGTGCTGCAGCGATGAGCGTCCAACAGATTAAATTAAAGGACTTCCACTAGGAAGACTTGCTACCCAGTCATGTTAACGAGGAGGTTTATATCGACTGTTTTCTTGAAGGAGAACCGAAACCGAAACTCATGCATAGATAAGATATTAAAATATCAGTATATCCCCAATAGTAGTGAAAAATGGGTGGAAGCACAATAGGCGGGTCCCAATTAAAAACTATTGTTTTTGCTACTTAAAAACTTACAGTAAAGTTTAAGTTCACCGGGCTGTCCGTGGGACAATGGGGACAATGGGAACAATTATTTAAAGAGCTTTCCATGGGAACAATTGGTACAATTATTTACAGAGCTTTCATTTCATTGGATGCCTGGCGTTTCTTTTTCATTTTGCATGGGTTATTTTCACCTAATTTAAACTTGTATGTTTAGTTATAAATTTCGGTTTTAAATTTACTATCACCGTTTTTCGTGTTTTTTTGTTATTCTATTGCTCCACCTATAAAACCCCCATTACCAGGGTTCTCGTAAGACAGGCTTTCCGGTTTAATCATTAATCTGGGATCCGCCTATTGTGCTCCTTCCGAAAAATGAATGGAATCTCGACCAGGTGTTTTCCAATCATAACTGGAAGTTGATAAGTTGCCAGTGTTCCTCGATTACGCGTTACTAAGGGCGCAAACGATTGCACGCATCGTTATTGGCAAATCGATCGTACGCTAAGCTGTCATTCGTGCATGTGCTCTGCCACGCCCTTTCTTGCCCTCGCACGCTGCTACGCAGATGCATAAATGCCTGCACCTTACTCTTCCCTATCTTGTGTACAATTGTCCTTTTTTACTTTTTTTGTAGTATTTTGACATCAATATCAAAAAGAACACTTAGGAGATGGGCAAAGTAATGGTTTCTTTATAATTTATGCTAAATTGCCAAAAATATGACTCACCTTCATTGAAGTGGTATCTCGCCTCCTCCTCCAGTTCGTAATATGACGACTCTGACTCTGCGACGTCCTTTTCTGATGAAGAAACGATTTGGATGGCTACGCCGACTAAAATTGTGACGTGGGCATCGGACCACACACAGCAAGCAATCATCCGTTGAAGTCTGTCTGCGGTGGATGATGCAATGCCAACGGCAAGAAATGAGGAACTTAAACTATTTGAAAGTTGATGTGGATGTCATTTAGCATCATCAGTTTGAGCAAATGGGTGGCTACAGCACCCATGCGCCCCGACCAACGTCAAACAGTCTGCTTTTTAAGCAAATGGTGACCCTTGAGGACGTAGAGACTGAACTAACGATGTCACATGTAGTTCTTACAGGGAGCAACTTGTAGGTTAACTTCACTATTTAACTATCTCACCAGGTTGTCTACTTGGCCTCTATTGGCGGGGATAAAGTCAGCATATTTGCTGATCGCTCATATACTACCCTATTCGCCGAAAAGGTTACGTACCACTCAACTTTCTTCTGTAGGCCTCAAGATAAAAGAGCCTTCTTCAGCTTCCCTTAAATGTAGTAGACTTGGTTAAGCTATGCCGCATTCATTACGTTATCATGTGTACCAAAGACGCGTTCAGTAGTTGGAATGTTCTCCAGAAGGCTGAAAAGTTGCATTTAAAACTACTTTTAAACAGGCCTACGATAGACTTCACAAAAGGGGAGGAAATGCTGCCATAGGCAGGAGTTTGGACGGTTAGTCAACTTGACTTATTCAACTTATCTTTCTAATTTGCCTGCATAGAAAAACATAACCTATGTTCCGCCTATTTTTACGCCTTTGTATTTTGAATTTTGAAGGGCATTGTTTATTTAACAAGACACTAATTTCCTTCCTGTTTTATCGCAGAGGGAAGGCCGGATGAAATGGCGAATGGGATGCCGGGTCCATTGACACAGCCTGAAAGCAACGTTGTTTCGATGATATTTCTTACAGACAATTACCCTGATATTGTTGGACATTAAAATTTGAATGGCATTTTTTAAACAAAATACATTTCATATGCTTACTCAGTCTTCTTTAAGCTACCTTATCATTGGAAGATTTTAAAGTAGAATTTAACGGGGATCATTTTTCTGCCGTATACCAAGGAGGGGGATCTACAGAAGGAGGAAAGGGTTCCGCTGTGTGGTTGAAAATGAGATATGAATTTTTGGATCCGATTCGAGTCAGAAATAGGTGGTCAACATTGGATACAATTCGCGTCCGAATTGTTATTATAATAACAATAAGGACGCGAATCGAATCCAGCAGTACGCTTTTACGAACGCCAATCATATCCGTCGTTGACCACCTGTTTCGGACTCAAATCGGATCCAAAAATTCGTATCTCATTTTTCAACCACACAGCGGAACCCTTTACTCCATCGGTAGATCCCCATCCTAGGTGTACGGCAGAAAAATGGTCCCGGTTAAATTATATTTTAAAATCTATGCAGTGCTAAAAGGTGGTACGATCTGTCTGGATAGAGGGGAACA
>WEDG01007060.1:0-22761 GCA_017591395.1 Schistocephalus solidus
CGCAACCGATAAATCAACGGGCCCGTGGCTCAATGGTAGATTGTTACACTCAATGACCAAAGGTCGCGGGTTCGAATCTCGGGTGATCCACACCTGGGATTGGGTATGACTGGTTGATGACGGCTAATAAGCCAGAAATGGCCATTCCGGTCTCCCTTGTCTTTGTCGGTCCCATCTTATGTGTCAAGTCGCTATTCGACTGCCCGCGAGGGCTCTTAAGTGAGTACCCATACACAAATTTTAGTAAAGTTTATATTTTTTTACGGTGTTCTGTATAATCTCTACAGTACTGTATTCTTTATTATCTGACAGAAACTGTCCAGGATTTACAGACCATTCCAATTACTACTAACAGTGGCGTAAAGTAGTAAAGTAGTGAATCCTCTGCAAAATACAGATCTCAGCTAAATGCGAAGACACCAGTTAGGCCTAGACAGTGGTTGAGGTGAGTTTTTGTAGTTATTCTGCGATGTGCATAACTTAATACCATGTCAGACATACTACGAAAAGCGACAGAAACCGGCAATTCGTTGAGTCACGTTGTTTGTTTCGCTCAAGTTTACAACACCTGCCGAGCAGTCCCACTACCGGCAGAATGCAAAAGATTAGTGCTTGTTGCGATATCTTAAGGTATAGTTGGTCACTCTTTTGCGCATTGCCGATCTTAGATCAGGGGCATTCAGCAAATAAATATAGCGAAAACCGCTCCAATCTAAAGCGGAAGGTGAGTTCTCCATATTTAGCAGAACATTTATCGCACATTTTCAGGGCAATCACAAAACCGATCAAACTTCCTTATTTTCACCTTGACTTCACATATATCTGTCAGCTTAATATCTACTTAAAGCGCTTTTTAATGAGGTACCCTATAATGAAAAGTTTTAAATCAATCTGTAGTGGGATGAATCTACAAATGTGACGCGAACGTTCATTTGAATTAGACAAATATCGAAAACTCAATACTTCGGTAAATACTGTAATTTCTAATATTGTTAAGCTAATGCTATATTTACAGTATCCATTTATACTGTATTTATTTTTATTATATTTTTGCTTATAATATAATGTGCAATATGGAACACAGACTGCCCGTCTTCTGCGACTCAGTAAACTTCATCATCATAGTAAGGTTCAGCATGATTCATAATTATCCTGAATTAACATCGTTGTACTTGAGTACCCATACACAAATTTTAGTAAAGTGTATATTTTTTTACGGTGTTCTGTATAATCTCTACAGTACTGTATTCTTTATTATCTGACAGAAACTGTCCAGGATTTACAGACCATTCCAATTACTACTAACAGTGGCGTAAAGTAGTAAAGTAGTGGTTGAAAAATAGTCCGGCATATCCTCCTTACCAATAATAAACTCGTGATCACACCAATGAGAATGCGAGTCCTTTGGATGGAGCGTGGGAAGTAGGGCTCCACCTTTTGGGTAATGACGTTGGGCCGACACTCGGTGCAAAGACGGGCGTATTGCGGTCGAATAGTCTCCTCTTCGCGTTCGTAGTCGAACACGTCCCATCGATGACTCAGCTTGGCACACTTTCGTTTCCAGGCTTCCAGAAAGAGAACAGCTAAATGTGGGGCGAAGGGGGAATTAGGATTATATTACACATGTGTGTGAGTTAAATAATTCCTCCGATTGGCTTTTCCATGCTCTTTGCGGAAGTCTACTTCAAGCATTCTTCTTCCTAAGTAAACTTAGCCATAGCCATGTTATGTGAAAATAGCCTACACCGAGCCTAGTGGGTTGGATGACAAACAGCACAGAATGCCGCAGAAGCCTGCTACGAAGCCTGATCAGATTGGGGTAGGAAGGTGTCATATATCATTAAAAAATGTTAGAATGCGCCAGGCAGAATAAGCCGTAAGAACCACTACTCAACCACGCGAGTGGATCTTTGGAGCTCTTAATGTGCCAGGAAAGTGAAAGGGATAGTGTAGCACAGGTTAACCGCTAAAGCATTTCGAAGTTGATGGTGCGATTCAACTGGGTTGCATACTTCTGTTTTTGTCGTCGCGACTGTCGAAGCCAATGAGTACGTTTGACGAGCCATCCACGTTTGGAAACGGACTTCCAGAGATAAAAGTGGAAGCGCAAAGTGACGGGTGCTTTGTGAATTTTCAACGTAACAGTTGGCACAACAGATTGAGTGCCACTAGCTCACACTAGGAGAAATTTGCAAATGAATGTTTTGTTTATGAGTGGATATGAATAAAATAATGGACGGGCTATTTCAATTGTTATGGCACGTAGATCAAGAGATAGTTTAATTCATGGGCCCATTTATTGGAAGTCTAGGGGAAAAGAGTGGTAATTGCCCTTTGGAAACTTTAGTTCATTTCAGAAAAATTGAAATTTCGTCTAAGAATTTGCAATCACGCTGTTAAAATAGGAATTTAGGACGAGATATATTTCTTCAAAGGTACCCTAGAAAGTAAGGCATATCTGGAGAAGGTCAACGAAAAGTGTCACCACCCTAAGAAAGACAAAATAGCAAAAAGTTACCTTTTAAATATCTCCTGAGACCCTATCTCCTACACGTTTCCTACCAGATCAATTAGAGTCTTCGCAATGCGTCCCATGAAGTATACGCGGGCCAATTCCTGATGTGCTGCCGATATCTGCCATTACTGCTTGTATTTATGATCTTGTGTGCGGTTGTGGAAGCAACTAACTTGTTTGCACGCAAACACTTTTGACACCTTGATTGACCGAGAAGTGGCTCTTGAACGAAATAAAAACACATGGAAGACTCATTATAAAGCGCGCGTTGCATACTGGCGGCTACACCGCGAATTTCATCTTCGCGCTTAAGATCTGTGCCGACTCGCAGAGACAGTCCATCTATGGTAATCGGAGGCTCCGACAATTTAAAAGAGGAAGCCAGAACTGTGTAACCAGTTGGATTTCATGATCGAAATCGCAAGCTATACAAACCTTTCGCCTCACCCCTCCCTCCTATCCCCACGAAACGCCAACGAGACCTGCTTCCATAGCGGAACAGTGTTCAATATTATCTATAACACCTGCCATATTCTCCTTTTTGATCGCATAACACGTTCGCCCGTGCCTTCGGCCGACCTCGTCCTAGATCTAAGCCACGTCCCGTGTGGCTTATTACTCAGCACACGTGACGTTTTGTCGGCTATAGGAAGGTGTCATAGGAAGGTGTCATATATCATTATCATATATCATTATTCCGGTTCGAGGTTGACGAATTTTTCTTCTGTTTGTTGCACATACGCTTAAAAATTCCGAATGAAATACCAAAATGCTCTTCCTCAGGGATACCTTTAAGTTTCGAGCACAAAGTCCTCCTCTGTCTGTGTTGGTGTTTCATCATCCACATTTTGGCTTTCTAAATTTTTTTATAATATGACAACAATGCTGGTCCAACTAATAAGTACCCAGATGTTTTTTAGAAGTCGTAGAAGAACGGGGGCTAAATAAGATGCTTTGAGGTGCAGTAATGAGCCACCGAGAACCGGTGTGTTTACTGCGCTGGCGCAAGCAGAGAGTGCACGCATACTGGTTACTGTAAATTGGCTTGAAGCCGCTCTGCAACGGTTTCGCAAACGCCAATGCTTCCTACAACGATATATAACCGATGCTGTGAGGGTGCTTTTCTTGGTCCACCAGACGTGCTGTTTACTCAATGACATATTACTCAATGGCATATTATTCAGCCAGATACTTATCGAGGACTTGCGGCGCTCCGAGAACGCCTTCCCTACTACCAGTAAGGAGCGGGAAAATACCCACAAACTAGTCCTGACATTAAATCCAGGGTATGAACACCCTGATCCGTCACGAGGAGTCAGGTTTGCGCTGGATTGCATACTGCCGATCAGGGCTGGGTGCGCCATGACGGCGGGTCGGTGCTGCGACACCATCAGCCTGCTGCTAGAAGTCACTCGTGCGGTAACCGCACAGGAATCAAGACCCAAACCTGTGCTCAGTTCTTTCACCACCACCACCAACTCATTTCCCCCTCCCAACCCACCAACAGCGAGAGGGTGTCAGCTGGTACGTAGTCAAAGTCACAATCCGGGTTTTCTCCCTGCAGGATGAGTGAATTTTTTTTTCATCTGATTACTGTCCGTTTTGACAATTGGGCTACGATTTTGTGTGTTAGTACGGGCTTGTGCGCCAACTTTGGAAGCTGTATGCACCACTGGCATGACATTTGACGCTAAAAGAGCGGTGGTTGACACTGGTTCCGATCTCACGGAGAGGGAGTTTCATAGAAGCCAAATTAAGAAGGCGACTTTGCAGATCGACTCTCCGTCCGTCAGTTGACCACTCCACCCAAACACGACAGTTCAACCGTCGTAGTCCGACGATGTCCACCGTATGCTCATGGGAAAGTTGAGCAGGGACGGTGAATTGCGCGTGATTTAGTTTAAAGTGATAGTAGACTTGCGCTGAATCTACCGCACTCTCTCCTCCTCCCCTACCTGAGCCCGGTGTCAAGACAGAGTCAAGAAGACCAGAGGCGGAAGAGGACGCAGGCGGCTGGCGCGGCTGGGTGCCCTAAGTCCTAGCCACCCCTAGGCATGCAAACACACCTCCATGTTCGGCATTTGTTAGCGGAGCGCAACCCGAATAACGCATGCTGTGCCCTAATGTGGCCCCCGTGTTGGTCCAAAGCATCTACCACGTGGCCCGTTTAGGGGGCTCTTTTGGCTTTGGCGGTGACACATACACACACATGACAGTTCGACCGTCGTAGTCCGACGATGTCCACCGTATGCTCCATGGAAGGGTGGAGCAGGGACGGTGACTTGCGCGTGAATTAGTTTTAAGTGATAGAAGCCTTGCGCTGCAGATACCGCACTCTCTTCCTCCCCCACCTGAGCCCGGTGTCAAGACAGAGTCAAGAAGACCGGAGATGGGAGAGGGCGCAGGTGGCTGGCGCGGCCGGAGCCGCCCCTGGGCGTACCACCACACCTGGCTCGGATCCCACAGAGTGGGAGTGCCATAAAGGCCACATTAAGAAGGAGCCATTGCAGCCTGACTCTCAGTCCGCCAGTCAGCCACTCCACACAAAACACACATTGGGCTGACCACGCGGTCCGAGTTATCCCGTCAGTTGGCAACCTTCCAAGCCACGGCTTTTAGCGCACCGTGATAGTTTCAAGCGCGTTCAGATTTTTTATAGTGAGGAATATGCGCTGAGCTGTCGACCTCACTCTCTCCCAACCCCCACCATCAGACACTGTCCGAGCCGGTCAGTTGCCTGATGTGGGAGTGGGCGCATTGGCTGACGGATCGGCGTACCCGTCTTCGCGCGCCACAGCACGACCTGGCCCCCATAACGCACACACCAGGATTCTACTTACTCAGGGGATATGGGGCAGCCATCGCCGTCTGACTCCCAGTCCACTGGTCAGCCACTCGACACACACAGCACATACACTGAGCCGACGGCGTGGTCTGGTTGAAGCGTCAGATTGGCAGACTTCCCAGCCACGGTTTCTAGGAAACCGTGATATACTCTGGTAAATGGTGATTGTGAGGGTGTTGTCGATGTATTGGTGTAGGTAGTGTGCTGATGTAGCTTAGCCTCCGGTGGTTTACCGGAGGTTGTCGTGGAGGCGCATGTGTCCTAATAGGCCCATGCGGTGTGTAAATGTGCGGGAGCAGTGAGGGCAGTGAAGGCGGGCGCGTCGACTGTATGTCGGAGCCCCAGGCACTGGTTCACCAACCTCCGTGCGATGGATTCGCAGGTGACCGACCAGGCCGATGCGTGAGTTGAAGTTGCGGGCGCAGTGTGGGCAGGAGAAATCGGTAGAGGCTGGGGCGATGTCATTCATGGTAGTGGGGGTGGCAGGGGCGCTAAGAATGGCAGGAGCGGAGGGTGTGCATGGTGTATCGGTGTTGTCGGAATTGTGCTGTATTCCGCTGTCATGGATGCGCATGTGACCGAATAGGCCCATGCGATGAGTGAATGCGCGAGGACAGTGAGGGCAGTGGAGGCGACGATCTCTGCTGTGTGATGGTGTTCCAGGCACTGGCTCACCGGTCTCTGTACGATGTATTCGCAAGTGGCCGACCAGGCCGATGCGTGAGGTGAATGTGCGGTCGCATTGAGTACAGCTTAGGAGAGATTCCCCATCGCTGATGGTGGTGGTGGTAGTGAAGGCGAAGGCGGTGGTGGTTGCGGTGGTGGGGGTAACAGGCGATGAGTAGATGGATGTGGTCTCTATGATGGTGGGAGTAATGGAATTGATGCCAGGAGTGAGGGTGGGGGAATCAGAATGAGGGGTTGGCAGAATTTGGCGTAGAAATTGGGTGTCGGATTGTTGGTGCATTGCGTCCGAAGATGTCCAACCAGGCCGATTCGCGCGCGGAAGATGCGTTGACAGCGCGGGCATGTTGGCAGGGCCTGGGCATTGGCGGTGTTGGTCCGGGGCGCTGGTGACTTTCGTGCCGCTCTTTTGGCCTTGGCGGCGGCGATCCGGTTGGCCTCATAGATTGCTGAACCAGTCTTCACTGATCTTCTCCATGCCGGTCTATCCTGGGCGAGGTCCTCCCAGGTCGCCGAGTTGATTTGCAGTTGCTTCAGCGATTTCTTCAAAGTGTCCTTGTAGCGTCGTTTTGACCTCCCTGCCGACGAGAACCCGTAGCGACATCTCCGTAGAAAAAGTCGTTTGGGTAGTCGCTCGTCGTCCATTCTTACCAGGTGGCCGCTCCATCGCAGTTGCACTTGCCTCAGCATGGCATGGATGCTGAGGATTCCGGTCCGCTCCAGGACTTCCGTGTCCGGGATCCTGTCTTGCCATCTCAGCTTCAGTATTCTGCGGAGGCAGCTGAGATGAAAGTGATTCAGCTTCCTGGCTTGGTTCGAGTAGACGGTCCAGGTTTCCGCTCCGTAAAGGAGTGTCGACAAGACGACGGCCTTGTACATCTTCAGTTTGGTGTTCAGGTGAATACCGTGGCGATTCCACACGGAGGCCTGCAGCCGGCCGAAGGCCTGACTAGCTTTGGAGATCCGTTGGGCAACCTCGTCATCGATTCTCGTGTTGCGCGACATCGTGCTTCCTAGATAAGCGAAGGTTTCCACGTTTTTGAGTTGAGCACCGTTGACATTGATTCGAGGAGCATTGTATTCCGCGCTGGGTGGCGGCTGGTGCATGACAACCGTTTTGGCTGTACTGATTGTTAATCCAAAATCGGCGCAGCCTTCGGCGAAGAGGTCCATGCTCCTTTGCATGTCCTCCTCCGTCACGGTGTTAAGGGCGCAGTCGTCCGCGAAGAGCAAGTCATGGACTGTAGTCGTAGACACGCGCGTTGGAGCCTGCATACGCCGACTGTTGAGAAGGTGCCCGTCAGTTCTGTAGGCGATGCGGATACCAGGCTGCTCATCACGGTAGGCGTCCATCAGCATAGCCGAGAACATGAGACTGAAGAAGGTGGGGGCCAGTACGCAGCCCTGCTTCACTCCGTTGGTCACTGCGAATGCTTCGGATACCGTCCCGTTGTCAGTGACGCGCGCCGTCATCCCGTCATGAAGCTGACGCACCATGTGCGTGAACCGCTCAGGACAACCAAATTTCTGCATGACTTTCCACAGTCCGTCACGATTCACCGTGTCAAAGGCTTTCGTTAGATCCACGAAGGTAGTGTAAAGGTGAGTTCGCATCTCCTGACACTTCTCTTGTAGCTGGCGGGCGGCAAAGATCATATCGGTTGTTCCGCGGTGTCGGCGGAAGCCACATTGGCTTTCCGGGAGCAGGCCCTGCTCTAGATGACCGTTAAGACGATTGAGAAGGATACGGGCGAAGATCTTCCCGGCGATGTTGAGCAACGAGATGCCTCTGTGATTATCACAGAGTTGCCGGTTCCCCTTCCGTTTGTAGAGATGGACGATGGTCGCGTCTTTGAAATCCTGAGGAACTTGTCCTTGGCGCCACATCTCCTGGAAGAGTGTTGTGAGTTCTGCCATCAGCCGGGGCCCACCGTGCTTGTAGACTTCCGGTGGGATTGCGTCGGATCCCGGTGCTTTACCGCTGGAAATCTGCTGCACGGCCCGGATGGTTTCTGGTAGGGAAGGCGGCAGATCCAGGTCATTGTTCGTGTCCACTTGAGGGAGCCGGTCAATGGCAGCATCGGAGATGGCTGATGAGCAATTAAGGACACTTCTGAAGTGCTCGGCCCAGCGCTTCAGAATTTGCGATTTCTCTGTCAGCAGTGTTGTCCCATCAGAGCTGAGCAGCGGTGCGGACCCCTTGATACACGGGCCGTAGATGGCCTTGATGGCTTTGAAAAAGTTTTTCATTTCATTGCGGTCCGCATACCCCTGGATTTCCTCAGCCTTTCGGATCATCCAGGCATCCTGCATCTCCGCAGCCGTTGTTGTACAAGGCGCCGGCATCTGAAAAAGGCTGCTTTGGTGGCGTCAGTCCGAAGGTCCATGTAGGCTTTGTGTAGTCTATTCTTCTCCGCGAGTAAGTTGCTGATGTCGGCGTCATTGTCGTCAAACCAGTCCTGGTGTCGACGGTGTGCGCGTCCGAGTACATCGAGGGCGGTGGACTGGATGACATTTCGCAGTTGACACCATCGTGTCTCCACGGTAGCGTTATCATCTGGAGCATGCAGGTCCTCCAGTTTCTCGGTTATTTGGTTGCTGAAATCAAAACAGTGAGCAGGCAAATTTAATAAAGAGTATTTAACTTACATGGCGGCCTCTTACCTTGGGGCCTTCGTCGGGGTTGCAGTCGGAGCCTCATCTGGGAGATGACGAGGCGGTGATCTGTCCAACCATCGGCATCGCGGATCGCCTTGGTTACCAGCACGTCCTGTCGATCTCGCCTCCGGACGAGAACATAGTCCAGCAGATGCCAGCGCCGCGACCGAGGGTGCATCCACGTGGCCTTCTCCCGCGTCGGAAGGCGGAAGAAGGTGTTGGACAGCAGGAGACGGTGTTCCGCACACGTGCGCAGAAGAAGGAGGCCGTTAGCGTTGCAGCTACCAGACCGTGGGGACCCAGCACTCCCTGCCAGGCAGCGTGGTCCGTCCCGACGCGGGCATTGAAGTCACCAAGGACAATTAACTTGTCCTCTTTCGGCACAGTCGCCAGCAAGGCGTGCAGGTCCTCGTAGAATTTGTCCTTCGCCGCATCAGAGCTCGTCATTGGGGAGCGTAGGCGCTGATGATGGTGGCGAACTGGTCTCCCCGAAGAGGCAGGCGGAGGCTCATCAGGCGATCATTGATACCCTGCGGCAGACAGGGCAGACGTCCCACGATGTCGTTACGGATGGCAAAGGCAACACCAGCGTCGCGTCGCTCTGCCTTTGGCCGGCCGCTCCAGAAGAAGGTGTAGCTGGCCCCACCTCCTCCAGCTGACCCTGCTCAGAGAATCGGGTCTCGCTGAGAGCAGCAATGTCCACCTTGTAGCGCGCCAGTTCCCGAGCGACTAGCGCCGTCCGCCGTTCCGGCCGGTTGCTCCTAGGATTGTCTAAAAGGGAACGAACATTCCAGGCTGCTAGTGTGAGTGGACTCACCCGAGCAGCCTGGAGAGTATGGCGAGGGGGATGAGGACGGGGGTATTGTTGTTTGTTTGAGTTTTACGACCGCGTAGTTTGCGATCTGCGAGCCGCGGCCGGCTGCAGAAGACGTGAGACCCAGCATTTTTAGGGCACATTTTCTAGCCCCTTCCTCCGCGAGGAGGCAAGCAGTGCTATCCTAAATGGGGCTGCTCGGACATCCCAGACGGCTGCCGAACTCCACTATGGGTCACGGTTTTGGTTTAGTGGAAGAACGACCCGAGTTAGTCTGGGCCGCCTACGGGGTTGCTGTCGCCCCCACCGTAGGACTTTTTGAGAGGGGGAGATGGGAAGTTCGGGAGTCAGACATACCGGGTGTGGAGGCACACACAACACCGGAGACCCTCACCTGGTTTAGCCCGCCGGTCGTGACGGTTGCCCGGGGTGTGGCCGCTGGGAAGAACCCAACTTCGAGGAGCCACAGGTGAGAGTTGGGTACCAGTTAGAGGCGGCCACAGGAGCATTCACCACCTGTACGAGACAAATGGAGCGACCAGATGCAAGCGTGTGTGCTGCCCCAACTAGTACACCCTTCACCCCACTACACACACACACACACACATACGCACACATCGGCAGTGCGACCGTCGATTTCGACGAGGTCAACCGAATGCTCCACACCAGGTGGTGCAGGGACGGTGACTTGCGCGTGAATTAGTTTTAAGTGATAGTAGCCTTGCGCTGCAGCTACCGCACTCTCTCCTCCTCCCCACCTGAGCCCGGTGTCAAGACAGAGTCAAGAAGACCGGAGATGGGAGAGGGCGCAGGTGGCTGGCGCGGCCGGAGCCGCCCTGGGCGTGCCACCACACCTGGCTCGGATCCCACGGAGTGGGAGTGCCATAAAGGCCACATTAAGAAGGAGCCATTGCAGCCTGACTCTCAGTCCGCCAGTCAGCCACTCCACACAAAACACACATTGGGCTGACCACGCGGTCCGAGTTATCCCGTCAGTTGGCAACCTTCCAAGCCACGGCTTTTAGCGCACCGTGATAGTTTCAAGCGCGTCAGATTGTTTATAGTGAGGAAAATACGCTGAGCTCTCGACCTCACTCTCTCCCCATCCCCACAATCAGACCACTGTCCGAGCCGGTCAGTTGTCTGATGCGGAAGCAGGCGCAGCTGCTGGTGACCTCGTCTACGTGTACTACGTACACGACCTGGCCCCCAAACACAAGCACCAGGATTTCACACAACAGGGGTTGAACGGCTTACATCTCACATGTGTGAGATAGCCAGAGGTCACGTTAAGAAGGAGCCATCGCAGCCTGACTCTCAGACCACCAGTCAGCCACTCCACACAACACATTGGACTAACTGCGAGGTCTGAGTGTAATTGTCAGTTGGCAACCTTCCAACCGCGGCACTCAACGTTACCGCACTCTCTTCTCCTCCCCCACCTGAGGCCCGGTCTCATGACACAATCAAGAAGACCGGAGATGGGAGAGGGCACAGGTGGCTGGCGCGGCCGGAGCCGCCCCTGGGCGTGCCACCACACCTGGCTCGGATCCCACGGAGTGGGGGTGCCATAAAGACCACATTAAGAAGGAGCCATTGCAGCCTGACTCTCAGTCCGCCAGTCAGCCACTCCACACAAAACACACATTGGGCTGACCACGCGGTCCGAGTTATCCCGTCAGTTGGCAACCTTCCAAGCCACGGCTTTTAGCGCACCGTGATAGTTTCAAGCGCGTCAGATTGTTTATAGTGAGGAATATGCGCTGAGCTGTCGACCTCACTCTCTCCCCACCCCCACAGTCAGACTACTGTCCGAGCCGGTCAGTTGCCTGATGTGGGAGTGGGCGCATTGGCTGACGGATCGGCGTACCCGTCTTCGCGCGCCACAGCACGACCTGGCCCCCATAACGCACACACCAGGATTCACAAACTCAGGGGATATGGAGCAGCCATCGCCGTCTGACTCCCAGTCCACTGGTCAGCCACTCGACACACACAGCACATACACTGAGCCGACGGCGTGGTCTGGTGGAAGCGTCAGATTGGCAGACTTCCCAGCCACGGTTTCTAGAAACCGTGATATACTCTGGTAAATGGTGATTGTGAGGGTGTTGTCGATGTATTGGTGTAGGTAGTGTGCGCTGATGTAAGCTTTAGCCTCCGGTGGTTTACCGGAGGTTGTCGTGGAGGCGCATGTGTCCTAATAGGCCCATGCGGTGTGTAAATGTGCGGGAGCAGTGAGGGCAGTGAAGGCGGGCGCGTCGACTGTATGTCGGAGCCCCAGGCACCAGTCGCAACCTCCCGTGCGATGGATTCGCAGGTGACCGACCAGGCCGATGCGTGAGTTGAAGTTGCGGGCGCAGTGTGGGCAGGAGAAATCGGTAGAGGCTGGGGCGATGTCATTCATGGTAGTGGGGTGGCAGGGGCGCTAAGAATGGCAGGAGCGGAGGGTGTGCATGGTGTATCGGTGTTGTCGGCATTGTGGTGAATTCCGCTGTCATGGATGCGCATGTGACCGAATAGGCCCATGCGATGAGTGAATGCGCGAGGACAGTGAGGCAGTGGAGGCGACGATCTCTGCTGTGTGATGGTGTTCCAGGCACTGGCTCACCGGTCTCTGTACGATGTATTCGCAAGTGACCGACCAGGCCGATGCGTGAGGTGAATGTGCGGTCGCATTGAGTACAGCTTAGGAGAGATTCCCCATCGCTGATGGTGGTTGGTGGTAGAGTAGTAGTGAAGGCGAAGGCGGTGGTGGTTGCGGTGGTGGGGAAGCAGGCGTGCGATGTAGATGGATGTGGTCCTCTATGATGGTGGGAGTAATGGAATTGATTCCAGGAGTGAGGTAGAGTCAGAAGGAGGGTTGGCCGAATTTGACGTAGAAATTGGAATTGTCGGATTGTTGGTGCATTGCGTCCGAAGATGTCCAACCAGGCCGATTCGCGCGCGGAAGATGCGTTGACAGCGCGGGCATGTTGGCAGGGCCTGGGCATTGGCGGTGTTGGTCCGGGGCGCTGGTGACTTTCGTGCCGCTCTTTTGGCCTTGGCGGCGTCGGTTAGCCTCGTAGATTGTAGACCAGTCTTCGCCTGATCTCTATGGTCTATCCTGGGCGAGGTCCTCCCAGGTCGCCGAGTTGATTTGCAGTTGCTTCAGCGATTTCTTCAAAGTGTCCTTGTAGCGTCGTTTTTGACCTCCCTGCCGGCGGACGAGAACCCGTAGAAAAGTCGTTTTGGGTAGTCGCTCGTCGTCCATTCTTACCAGGTGGCTGCTCCATCGCAGTTGCACTTGCCTCAGCATGGCATGGATGCTGAGGATTCCGGTCCGCTCCAGGACTTCCGTGTCCGGGATCCTGTCTTGCCATCTCAGCTTCAGTATTCTGCGGAGGCAGCTGAGATGAAAGTGATTCAGCTTCCTGGCTTGGTTCGGTGGACGGTCCAGGTTCCGCTCCGTAAAGTGTCAGTCAGAACGATGGCCTTGTACATCTTCAGTTTGGTGTTCAGGTGAATACCGTGGCGATTCCACACGGAGGCCTGCAGCCGGCCGAAGGCCTGACTAGCTTTGGAGATCCGTTGGGCAACCTCGTCATCGATTCTCGTGTTGCGCGAAATCGTGCTTCCTAGATAAGCGAAGGTTTCCACGTTTTGAGTTGAGCACCGTTGACATTGATTCGAGGAGCATTGTATTCCGCCTGGGTGGCGGCTGGTGCGCGACAACCGTTTTGGCTGTACTGATTGTTAATCCGAAATCGGCGCAGCCTTCGGCGAAGAGGTCCATGCTCCTTTGCATGTCTCCTCCGTCACGGTGTTAAGGGCGCAGTCGTCCGCGAAGAAACAGTCGCTGGACTGTAGTCGTAGACACGCGCGTTGGAGCCTGCATACGCCGACTGTTGAGAAGGTGCCCGTCAGTTCTGTAGGCGATGCGGATACCAGGCTGCTCATCACGGTAGGCGTCCATCAGCATAGCCGAGAACATGAGACTGAGGGTGGGGGCCAGTACGCAGCCCTCGCTTCCTCCGGTAGTCACGCGAATGCTTCCGGATACCGTCCCGTTGTCAGTGACGCGCGCCGTCATCCCGTCATGAAGCTGACGCACCATGTGCGTGAACCGCTAGACAAATTTCTGCATGACTTTCCACAGTCCGTCACGATTCACCGTGTCAAAGGCTTTCGTTAGATCCCACGAAGGTAGTGTATAGGTGAGTTCGCATCTCCTGACACTTCTCTTGTAGCTGGCGGGCGGCAAAGATCATATCGGTTGTTCCGCGGTGTCGGCGGAAGCCACATTGGCTTTCCGGGAGCAGGCCCTGCTCTAGGTGACCGTTAAGACGAGTTAGAGGATACGGGCGAAGATCTTCCCGGCGATGTTGAGCAACGAGATGCCTCTGTGATTATCACAGAGTTGCCGGTTCCCCTTCCGTTTGTAGAGATGGACGATGGTCGCGTCTTTGAAATCCTGAGGAACTTGTCCTTGGCGCCACATCTCCTGGAAGAGTGTTGTGAGTTCTGCCATCAGCCGGGGCCCACCGTGCTTGTAGACTTCCGGTGGGATTGCGTCGGATCCCGGTGCTTTACCGCTGGAAATCTGCTGCACGGCCCGGATGGTTTCTGGTAGGGAAGGCGGCAGATCCAGGTCATTGTTCGTGTCCGCCCAGGGAGCCGGTCAATGGCAGCATCGGAGATGGCTGATGAGCAATTAAGGACACTTCTGAAGTGCTCGGCCCAGCGCTTCAGAATTTGCGATTTCTCTGTCAGCAGTGTTGTCCCATCAGAGCTGAGCAGCGGTGCGGACCCCTTGATACACGGGCCGTAGATGGCCTTGATGGCTTTGAAAAGTTTTTCATTTCATTGCGGTCCGCATACCCCTGGATTTCCTCAGCCTTTCGGATCATCCAGGCATCCTGCATCTCCGCAGCCGTTGTTGTACAAGGCGCCGGCATCTGAAAAAGGCTGCTTTGGTGGCGTCAGTCCGAAGGTCCATGTAGGCTTTGTGTAGTCTATTCTTCTCCGCGAGTAAGTTGCTGATGTCGGCGTCATTGTCGTCAAACCAGTCCTGGTGTCGACGGTGTGCGCGTCCGAGTACATCGAGGGCGGTGGACTGGATGACATTTCGCAGTTGACACCATCGTGTCTCCACGGTAGCGGTATCATCTGGAGCATGCAGGTCCTCCAGTTTCTCGGTTATTTGGTTGCTGAAATCAAAACAGTGAGCAGGCAAATTTAATAAAAGAGTATTTAACTTACATGGCGGCCTCTTACCTTGGGGCCTTCGTCGGGGTTGCAGTCGGAGCCTCATCTGGGAGATGACGAGGCGGTGATCTGTCCAACCATCGGCATCGCGGATCGCCTTGGTTACCAGCACGTCCTGTCGATCTCGCCTCCGGACGAGAACATAGTCCAGCAGATGCCAGCGCCGCGACCGAGGGTGCATCCACGTGGCCTTCTCCCGCGTCGGAAGGCGGAAGAAGGTGTTGGACAGCAGGAGACGGTGTTCCGCACACGTGCGCAGAAGAAGGAGGCCGTTATCGTTGCAGCTACCGAGACCGTGGGGACCCAGCACTCCCTGCCAGGCAGCGTGGTCCGTCCCGACGCGGGCATTGAAGTCACCAAGGACAATTAACTTGTCCTCTTTCGGCACAGTCGCCAGCAAGGCGTGCAGGTCCTCGTAGAATTTGTCCTTCGCCGCATCAGAGCTCGTCATTGGGGAGCGTAGGCGCTGATGATGGTGGCGAACTGGTCTCCCCGAAGAGGCAGGCGGAGGCTCATCAGGCGATCATTGATACCCTGCGGCAGACAGGGCAGACGTCCCACGATGTCGTTCCGGATGGCAAAGGCAACACCAGCGTCGCGTCGCTCTGCCTTTGGCCGGCCGCTCCAGAAGAAGGTGTATCCGGCCCCTACCTCCTCCAGCTGACCCTGCTCAGAGAATCGGGTCTCGCTGAGAGCAGCAATGTCCACCTTGTAGCGCGCCAGTTCCCAAGCGACTAGCGCCGTCCTTCGTTCCGGCCGGTTGCTCCTAGGATTGTCTAAAAGGGAGCGAACATTCCAGGCTGCTGAGTGAACGGACTCACACGAGCAGCCTGAAGAGTATGGCGAGGGGATGGGGACGGGGGGTATTGTTGTTTGTTTGAGTTTTACGACCGCGTAGTTTGCGATCTGCGAGCCGCGGCCGGCTGCAGAAGACGTGAGAACCAGCATTTTTAGGGCACATTTTCTAGCCCCTTCCTCCGCGAGGAGGCAAGCAGTGCTATCCCTAAATAGGGCTGCTCGGACATCCCAGACGGCTGCCGAACTCCACTATGGGTCACGGTTTTGGTTTAGTGGGAGAACGACCCGAGTTAGTCTGGGCCGCCTACGGGTTTGCTGTCGCCCCCACCGTAGGACTTTTTGAGAGGGGGGTGGGAAGTTCGGGAGTCAGACATACCGAGTGTGGAGGCACACACAACACCGGAGACCCTCACCTGGTTTAGCCCGCCGGTCGTGACGGTTGCCCGGGGTGTGGCCGCTGGGAAGAACCCAACTTCGAGGAGCCACAGGTGAGAGTTGGGTACCAGTTAGAGGCGGCCACAGAGCATTCACCACTGTACACGAGACAAATGGAGCGACCAAATGCAAGCTGTGTGGTGCTGCCCCTAACTAGTACCCCTACACCCCCACAAACGGTACATAATAACACCGTCACGGCACAAACGACGCGCCCTCATGAAAGCATCCGTAGGGCGTCCACTCACCTGCCAGGAAGGGCTTAGAAAACCCGCTTAATCCGTCCCTCAGCTCAATCCCCGCCCCTACCTATCACACCATCCTGCTCTGCACATGCATACATATATCCTGTTCGCATCTCATGCAGACGGCACTCTGAGCTGACAGGGCGCAGGGAAATGTCTTCCATCTAGCAAGACTGTTAGTTCCTCCCGTCTGCTGACGGCAGGAGTGGAGAGCTTGCAACACCTCTTACAGCGCAACAACACAGCCCTTATCGGGAGCAACAACAACTGCTTCTTCCTCGCGGACCTCCACCCCAACGCCTCACACCTGCACCAAGTGTCGACTGCCAGATGTATATACGCCAAGTGTGGCAGACGCCTAGAAGGCTCACCTCGCATTCACAGCTCGCCTTGACCGGACTGCTCACCTTCATATGGCAGCATCCTCAATGACTATGCCACGCTTCGTGGCAAGTAAACTCTTCGAATAGCTGCTAACTGCCTCCCGCTCCCCGTCCTCCGTCAACAAGTAAATCCGGTAAACTGCTCTGCTCCTCTCAGCAAGCCTAATCCAGCGTTTAACACACTGTCAAACATGCGGAATTTCTATTTCGCATGCTATAGAGCGAGCCAAAGACATCCAGTCTGGCTGCGCTGGTCACATGCCACCACTGGCAATGCCTACTCTCCCTCACCCCACCCCAATAAGCACGTGCATGCACTCCGCCAACCCTTTCGCCCTCCTCCCGAAGGCCAAACACTCAGACATCAGCACCGATGTGACACCCTGCTATACCACGACCGGGTCATCCCAGTCCTGGGCGAAAACGGTGTCTCCTCTTGGTCTCACTTTCGCAGACGACGACTGCAGTTCAGGCTTCAGCACGACCTGCATGTTGGCCTGCACTTCGGGCTCGCCGCCAACCCCTACTCCTTGGCACTAACCAAAATACGGCCCTGTCTGCTCAGTGAAGGCACTCAGGACATTGCTTTGCTTGCCCTTCTCCCGGAGCAACGCAAAGCCCGCCTTCACAGTATCAACAGGCCTTCTTATTGCAACTTTTTGGATGCCCTGTTCAGTAACAAACAAAGGGGTGGTGTAGTTGCCTAGCACACCCACGCCCGCCAATAAACCCACCTCATTCTCATTCCGATTGCCCCTAAACACTCATCACCCCCTCCCGCAAATCTTCTAGCCCGCCTCACATCTCAAGATTTTATTTACAAATATACAAATAAGGTCGAAGACAGCGACACCAACGCACGCGGTCTAGGTCTAGGTCACTCCAGAGACAGCCGCTTCTGGCAGCATTCCTGCCTCCCGAACGCGCGAAATGCCTCAAAAGCCAAGTCTAGGCTCCAAGCACACTCCTCCAGGCACTGTCGTGAAACCCTCTTCATACCCGTACCAGCTGACAGTGCAGCAATCTTCACCATGAATTCGTCCTCCGACACTGCAGAGCTCCTACGCCATCACCAGCGCCGCCAGGAGTAGCGACAGTCCCGACAACAGTGTTGACCGACGCTGATCCAACAGCGCCAGCATCACCGTCCTTTGACGACCTCTTTGTCCACTCTTCTATCGCCCGTTGTATGACACCGCTGGCGACGCTGTAAACAAACGGTACATAATAACACCGTCACAGCACAAACCAAACGCCCTCATGAAAGCATCCATAGGCATCCACTACCTCACCAGGAAGGAACTTAGAAAACCCTTAATCCGTCCCTCAGCTCAATCCCCGCCCCTACCTATCCACACCATCCTACTCGCATGCATACATATATCCTGTTGCATCTCATGCAGACACACTCTGGCTGACCGGAGGCGCAGTGAAATGTCTTCCATCTAGCAAGACTGTTAGTTCCTCCCCGTCTGCTGACGGCAGGAGTGGAGAGCTTGCAGCACCTCTTACAGCAGCAACACAGCCCTCATCGGGAGCAACAACAACTGCTTCTTCCTCGCGGACCTCCACCCCAACGCCTCACACCTGCACCAAGTGTCATTGTCCACTCTTCTATCGCCCGTTGTATGACACCGCTGTGACGGCGGTCTAGGTCCAGGACATACACACACACACACACACACACACACACACGCGACAGTTCGACCGTCGTAGTCCGACGATGTCCACCGTATGCTCATGGGAAAGTTGAGCAGGGACGGTGACTTGCGCGTGATTTAGTTTAAAGTGATAGTAGACTTGCGCTGCATCTACCGCACTCTCCTCCTCCCCACCTGAGCCCGGTGTCAGAGACAGAGTCAAGAAGACCGGAGGCGGGAGAGGACGCAGGTGGCTGGCGCGGCCGGGTCCCCTAAGTCCTAGCCGCCCTAGGCGTGCCACCACACCTCCCATGTTCGGCATTTGTTATGGGAGCGCAGCGAATAACGCATGCCATGCCCTAATGTGGCCCCACGTGTTGGTCCAACGCATCTACCACGTGGCCCGTTTAGGAGCATAAACACACACACGCACACACGACAGTTCGACCGTCGTAGTCCGACGATGTCCACCGTATGCTCCATGGGAAAGTGGAGCAGGGACAGTGACTTGCGCGTGATTTAGTTTAAAGTGATAGTAGACTTGCGCTGCATCTACCGCACTCTCTCCTCCTCCCCCACCTGAGCCCGGTGTCAAGACAGAGTCAAAGAAGACCGGAGGCGGGAGGAGGACGCAGGTGGCTGGCGCGGCCGGGTCCCCTAAGTCCATGCCGCCCCTAGGCGTGCCACCACACCTCCATGTTCGGCATTTTGTTGTGGGGCGCAACCCGAATAGCGCATGCCGTGCCTAATGTGGCCCCCGTGTTGGTCCAACGCATCTACCACGTGGCCCGTTTGGGGGCACACACACCACACACACACACACACACACACACACACACACACACACACACACACACACACACACACACACACACACACACACACACATGGCAGTTCGACCGTCGATTTCGACGAGGTCCACCGTATGCTCCACACCAGGTGGTGCAGGGACGGTGACTTGCGCGTGAATTAGTTTTAAGTGATAGTAGCCTTGCGCTGCAGCTACCGCACTCTCTCCTCCTCCCCACCTGAGTCCGGTGTCAAGACAGAGTCAAAGAAGACCGGAGATGGGAGAGGAGCGCAGGTAGCTGGCGCGGCAGCCGCCCTGGGCGTGCCACCACACCTGGCTCGGATCCCACGGAGTGGGAGGTGCCATAAAGACCACATTAAGAAGGAGCCATTGCAACCTGACTCTCAGTCCGCCAGTCAGCCACTCCACACAAAACACACATTGGGCTGACCACGCGGTCCGAGTTATCCCGTCAGTTGGCAACCTTCCAAGCCACGGCTTTAGCGCACCGTGATAGTTTCAAAGCGCGTCAGATTGTTTTATAGTGAGAATATGCGCTGAGCTCTCGACCTCACTCTCTCCCCACCCCACAGTCAGACCACTGTCCGAGCCGATCCAGTTGCCTGATGTGGGAGTGGGCACATTAACTGACGGATCGGCGTACCCGTCTTCGCGCGCCACAGCACGACCTGGCCCCCATAACGCACACACCAGGATTCACAAACTCAGGGGATATGGAGCAGCCATCGCCGTCTGACTCAGTCACTGGTCAGCCACTCGACACACACAGCACATACACTGAGCCGACGGCGTGGTCTGGTGGAAGCGTCAGATTGGCAGACTTCCCAGCCACGGTTTCTAGGAAACCGTGATATACTCTGGTAAATGGTGATTGTGAGGGTGTAGTCGATGTATTGGTGTAGGTAGTGTGTGCTGATGTAACAGCCTCCGGTGGTTTTACCGGAGGTTGTCATGGAGGTGCATGTGTCCTAAAAGGCCCATGCGGTGTGTAAATGTGCGGGAAAGCAGGAGGGTCAGTGAAGGCGGGCGCGTCGACTGTATGTCGGAGCCCCAGGCACTGGTTCACCAGCCTCCGTGCGATGGATTCGCAGGTGACCGACCAGGCCGATGCGTGAGTTGAAGTTGCGGGCTGCAGTGTGGGCAGGAGAAATCGGTAGAGGCTGGGGCGATGTCATTCATGGTAGTGGGGGGTGGCGGGGGCGCTAAGAATGGCAGGAGCGGAGGGTGTGAATGGTGTATCGGTGTTGTCGGCATTGTGGTGAATTCCGCTGTCATGGATGCGCATGTGACCGAATAGGCCCATGCGATGAGTGAATGCGCGAGGACAGTGAGGGGCAGTGGAGGCGACGATCTCTGCTGTGTGATGGTGTTCCAGGCACTGGCTCACCGGTCTCTGTACGATGTATTCGCAAGTGACCGACCAGGCCGATGCGTGAGTGAATGTGCGGTCGCATTGAGTACAGCAGGAGAGATTCCCCATCGCTGATGGTGGTGTGTGGTGAGTAGTGAAGGCGAGAGGCGAGTTGCAGTGGTAGGGGTAACAGGCGATGAGTAGATGGATGTGGTCTCGTGATGGTGGGAGCAATGTGGAATTGATGTCAGGAGTGAGGGTGGGGAGATCAGAAGGAGGGTTGGCAGAATTTGACGTAGAAGTGGAATTGTCGGATTGTTGGTGCATTGCGTCCGAAGATGTCCGACCAGGCCGATTCGCGCGCGGAAGATGCGATTGACAGCGCGGGCATGTTGGCAGGGGCCTGGGCATTGGCGGTGGTGGTGCAGAGGCGCGCTGTTGCTCTGGGCAGTCGCATAGCGACCTGTAATATGTTGATAATGTGGAACCGACAAAGACAATCGGGAGACCAGTTGATCATTCTGGGTTATAAGCCGTCATTAGCCAGTCATATACCATCCCAGATGCTGGAACACCTGGGATATGAACCCGCGACCTTTAATAATTAAGTCAGAAGACGCTCTACGATTTGAAACACGGGCTCGTTGCTTTGTAGGTTTGATCAGGAATATGATGATAGTGTTGTGCTCACCGATCTGCTAGGAACATTTATGTTCCGTTGTGCGCCTGGAACTCAGTCTTGAGGTTCTCACAAGCAGTCGCATAGCGATGATAAGCATCTTTGATAATGTGGAACCGACAACGACAAAGCAGACCGGAATAGCCATTTCTTGCTTTTAAGCCGTCGTCAGCCAGTCATAACCCAATCACGCAAAGTGTCAGAAAGCACCTGGGATTTGAACCCGCGACCTTTGGTATTTGAGTCAGACGCTCTACCGGTTGAGCCACGGGCTCGTTGCTTTGCCGGTTTCGCTCGGAAATATGATGAAAGTTTGTTGCTTACCAATCTGCTTAAGGAACATTTATGTTCCGTTGCTCGCTGGAACTCAGACAAGAGTACTCAAAGGCAGTCGCAAAGCGACGTGTAGCATATGTTGATAATGTGGAACCGACAAAGACAAGGATGACCGGAAGGGCCTTTTCTGGCTTATTAGCCGTCATCAGACAGTCATACCCAATCCCAAGTGTGAAACACCTGGGATTCTAACCCGCGACCTTTGGTATTTAAGTCGAACGCTCTACCATTGAGCCACGGGCTCGTTGCTTTGTCGGTTTCGCTCGGGAATATGAAGATAGTGTGTTGCTCACCGATCTGCTCTAGGAACTTAAATGTTCCGTTGCGAGCTGGAACTCAGACTAGAGTACTCACAGGCAGTCGCATAGCGACGTGTAGCATATGTTTATAATGTGTAACCGACAAAGACAAGGGAAACCGGAATGGCCATTTCTGGCATTTTAGCTGTCGTCAGCCAGTCATAACCAATCCACAGTGTCAAACACCTGGGATTGGAACTCGCGACATTTGGTATTTGAGTCGGACGCTCTACAATTGAGCCACGGGCTTGTTGACTTGTCGGTTATGATCGGGAATATGATGATAGTGTGATACTCACCGATCTGCTTAAGAATCATTTATGTTCCGTTGTGCCCTGGAACTCAGACAAGAGTACTCACAGGCAGTCGCATAGCGACGTGTAGCATATGTTCATAATGTGAAACCGACAAAGACAAGGGACACAGGAATGGCCATTTCCGGCATTTTAAGCCATCATCAGCCAGTCATACCCAATCATAAGTGTGGAACACCTGGGATTCGAACCCGCGACATTTGGTATTTGAGTCGAACGCTCTACACATTGAGCCACGGGCTCGTTGCTTTGTCGGTTGCGATCGGAAATATGATGATAGTGTGATGCTCACGGATCTGTTTAAGGAATATTTATATTCCGTTGTGCCCTGGAACTCAGACTTGAGTATGTACAGGCAGTCGCATAGCGACGTGTAGCATATGTTGATATTGTGGAACCGACAAAAAAAAAGATTACCGGAAGGGCCATTTTTGGCTTATTAGCCGTCATCAGCCAGTCATACCCAATCATAAGTGTGTAACACCTGGGATTCGAACCCGCGACCTTTGGTATTTTAGTCGAACGCACTATTATGGAGCCATGGGCTCCTTGCTTTGTCGGTTTCGCTCGGGAATATGATGAAAGTGTGTGGCTCACCAATCTGCTTAAGGAACATTTATGTTCCGTTATCGCTAGGAACTCAGACAAGAGTACTCACAGGCATTCGCATAGCGACGTTTAGCATATGTTGATATTGTGGAACCGAC
>WEDG01007062.1:0-178389 GCA_017591395.1 Schistocephalus solidus
TGCAAGCTACGTATTGCTTGGGAAAGAACGAACCTCTAACAGTTGCTTCATATTGTGCCGGATAGCACTTTACCCGATTGACGTGAACTGGCATCCAGCGCCAGCAACCTCCCAGTTGCTAACGTTTGGTAGATGGAGGTAGGATTTTCCACTGCGTCACGTGTACCGCCTGGATTACTAACGTACAGTGATTGCATCAGTTGAGCCTGCATGTTTTAGTCACGTAGATATATCCAGCTACCGATGCTCGGTGACGTCGCTGCGATTACGGGGTCTGGAGGGAAGCAAGCAGCCTGAAATATAATGGAATTTAGTAAGGCTACGCATTGCGGTAGCTGTTCGACCCGTCTTCGGTATGAAGCAATTCAGTCACTGTTCGGTCCAATTTAAGTACGTCGCGCTCTTTCGATTTGAGGCAGTCTCCCGGTTTTGTATCATATAAAAGGGTTCACTTTCTTCATCTGTACGTTATTGGAGCTCTGCGGACAGGTGGTCTCCAGAATCGGTATCGTTTAGCAGATTTCCATATGATTGTTCAGATACCTCAGTTTCAAGTGCCGCATATCTCCGATGTGGTAACACTTCAAGTGTGTGATACCTACAGGTGGAAAGCAAGTGAAGCGCTGGAAGGTGCGGTTCGGCTTCAAAGCGCGCTTCAGCATAACATTCACGGCGCATGGCAGGCGAGACAGCAGCCCCGTGAATAAACTCGGCGAGTAAGTCGTGCCATACTTATTAACCTATTACTAAGCCGCCGTCTTTGACCTCGCAGCGCTTCCTCGTCCAACATCGTGGAAGACTGTGGTGAATTTTGCTAAAATGAGCGCTGCTGTGCGACAATACCGTGTGGTGATTACGGAAGTCATCGACTGTACCGGTACAAGTCCAGTCGCGGTAGTACACCAACCACGTTGTGGAAAAGCGGGTCATCAAAATAATCACCAGGATCTCCTGGTTTCACCCTGTATGGTGGCAACCATATAGCTGGGAGAGCGCGCGCGATGTCTTATATTGCCGCCTCAAACACGGGGATCACACAAACGAATAGCACGCGCGTTCGTGGATACTCTTATTCTGCGCCAGCTACCTTTCGTCGGTTTAATCTTCGAGCCCACCCAGTGGTGTGTGTGTGAAGGGAGAGAAAATGTAGGAGTCAGATCCACTTTCCTTTATGTATAGTAACTTCAGACTGACCAGCGCATACCGTCTCCCGCTACAAAAACATCCTCACCGCGTTTAAAATGCATCATGATATCCTTATGTAACCGTGGTCTTGGGCGACTGTTCACTGGCCCGATACCTCGGTCATTTTTCTGACTTAAGTGGGCATCCTGTAATGATTCCTCTTACTGGAACCTTTGTCACCGCTTTCGTTAATGTGTGTTTGGGGACTAAAAGTTCGCAGTACGTCGTGAGTAGTTAGGGGAGCCAATTACCGCTAGCCCGTAGTAATTCATAATCGCTTTTTAGTGGCTAAGTTGGCCGAGGCAAGTTGGACTTAAGCGTCCTACTGCACGCCGCCACTGGTGGGTCGTGCTCTCTTTAGTTTGACTGCACGAAGCGCTGCTGGGGTGAAATTATATGATTCACCGCTTTACCGTTAGCTAAGAGGGTGTCATTTTGTAGCATCAACCCATAAAGCGAGGGAGGTAGCTTCCCGTGACCGGGTCGCCCGGAGTTCGCGCCGCCTACCCCATGGCGTGTGGTGACGGCTTGCGTACGTGCGAGCACAGTGAGCCAGGGCGAGCGGCAAACAGCCCAGTCACGGCTACTAATTCCCATCCACTCTTATTGGTTGACTACAAAAAATGCTCGCTTAAGTTGTTACACTCACGTGGTGTCTTTTAACCCTGGACCCCCGTATGAGTCCGGAATGCTGTGACTAATCAACCTACTGGTCCATTTCGATCGTGCCTTCACCTTCTTTGCAAATAGTACTTATATTCACTTGAGCATAGGCTAAGTTATATTTTGCATACCACTGCGTATCCGCGCCCATCCAAGTTGCTTTTCACCTCAGTCGTTGTATCGGAATGCGTACTTGTGGCTATTACTGTACCGGAGCACTACTGTTCTCTCACTATGAAGATATGAACCTGTAGTTTCTAGTCGCAGAGGCGACTGACTACCGGATGCTACTTTGTGGAGGCATCCGATCTTCCTCAAAAATCCCGGGCTCTATGTAGGGGTAATTTATATGGCCCCCTAAACTGTACTAACATCGAGAACAGGAACCTGCCACCCACAATACAGTTCTCGTTCAAGCAGCCAAATCTCAGTGAAAATGGGGGATAGGCTTTGTGGTTAGGGTTTACGTTTATCTAAGGTTGGGATTACGGTTGGCTTTAAGTAGTAATTTAAGAGTAAGGTTATGGTCAGTGGCAATCTTTTCGCAGGGTTTGGGATAGTTAGGGTTAAGATTAAGGCCAGCGTTTTGCAGTTTTTCCTAGAGTTAGGCTATGCACGGGAATATTTACCATTCCTGGGCAAACTTTTCTTAGTACTGGTAATGCTTCTAACCGCCCGCTTTCTTTGTTTACGTGGCCATATAGGTAAATCCCCTTACCGATATGATGCTAATTAAAGCAGTTGTATGGCTATGTGAGTAATTGTTCAATCCCTCGCGAGAAAAGGGGTGAAAATAACGCACGTTCTCTTCCAACGAGTACAAATTCCACACAATCTTTCCTGCAGACTAGCGAGTTACGTGTGTTTCTGATAGCATAGTTCGCGCAGTTTTGGTCTTTCTACACTTTTTAACTCTGGTAAATCTCTCCCACGCGTTGGTTAGTTTTTGCTCCAAAATAACGCAACGCCGTTTTGCTTCTGTGCATAATTTAAGTTTCATTTTCATCTGCACAGTCACGGGTTCCACCGCGTCACACTGTGATTCGCATATCAGTGCGTTCTGTATCGATCAGGAAGTCTCGGCTCTTCTAAATCCCATACAGAAGCTAGTTCAGCTGAGTAAATTTCTTGGCAATATTTTGTATATGGATGCATAATACCCATCCCTGCTTGGAAGTTTCCAGTGAGCAGCAGATGTCTTCTGTTAGTGCTTAAGAGTTGCAGTGCTGAATGCAGTTTGAAACTATTTTGCGATAAAATTAAAAACGCAACAGGACCATTGCCACGCAGTGCAACGAGGTCTCGCTGGAGAACCAGAAGAGACGCTTTTTCCTGAAGCCGTGATGTGGTGTCGTGAAGACGGGTCAGAGGAGATCTTTTGTCAATCGCCATTTGTGCACTCATGCGCACAAAAGTAACTTTTGGGCATTTCATAAGGCCAATCAATAACTACCATTGTGCTAGCACTCCTTTCCCCGTAAATAAATTAGACTTGTGTTTCGGACTGAAAATGCACACCCAGTACATTAAATAGACCTTTTTCGCGTCATATAAGGCACATGCAGACGCCAGCCCCTATTCGGGGCCCAGGTCTGAATAGGAAGAGTTATTGGACGCCAGTAGAGAAAAATTTAGCAGCCGGATATGGGTACTTCTGGTCGACACCGCGATAGCCGACGTCCAGAAATGAGAGAGTCACGTGGCACACCGCTTTGAGCAAGGGCATGTCAGAGTCGGCCTTGACGTTGACTGGTCGTTTTATTCAGCCGTGATTGGAGAACCAGACTTCTGCGCTTGTAAGTACGCGGCGTGAGGCGCAGCAAACGGCAAAAGGGACTCGATTCCGACCCTTACATATGCACTGACATTTAATTCTCCTAATACTGAGTGGTTTTTTATCACCACCTTCGTTCTGGCGGGCAACATCCCAGCGATGTCCATGTCTTAGTCAAATTTCTTTCAGGATCCGAGATATAAGACAGGCACCTTAATCCACCTGCAAACGAAAAATAATCCTTGGTGTACCTTGCTGTCTCAAATCGTAATTTTGCGGAACATTTCGTATCTCTTTGTAGTCCAGTGTTGGGCCAGGGAGCCAATCAGCTTCGAATAGTTTGCGCATGACATGCACTTTTGCACTCGTCTTATGGAAATGTTCAGTGCGAAGAACGGGGGTACTTTTTAAATTCGGGATGGCAGGAGAGCAACATCGTATGTGCTTGGCATTCATTAAGGCCGATTCATTTGCAAGCTTTCGTGCTCTGCATTTCAATGACAAAAGCAATATCCTTCCACCTCGATGGCGTACAAATTTGTTTGTTTTTCCCCTCATCAAACGACCTAACTATTATTTAATCACAAATGCCCGGAATTACTTGCAAGTCATCCGAAATCTTAGCGGTCAATGGTGCCTACTATCGTCGGCTGACAAACTTCGAGACCCGAACAACTAGCCTAAAAGAGATCAGTCATTCCTTTATTATAACAACTCGTCAGGCATCCTTTTCCATGCAAAAGCACCGTAAACGGTCATCAAAGAGACATACTGCATCGAAGTTTTGTCGTTAAAACGAAACATGCTTATACCCTCCACAAATATCATATGTCAGAGGATAACAGAAAAATTTAATGAACGCAAGTCGAGCATTCAATAGACAGGACGAGTTCTATCATTTGATTGATGCGTAGTTGCAGCCAGTGCAATTCTGGGAAAGGCAGAAAAACTGCATTATCACTCTTTCTGCTATTAATGTATATGCGCCCAAATGAAAGTCTTTGAAAAACTGTAGTCAAACCCCCACCATCACATTTTGTCCGACCTGCCCCTAACTCAACCGACACTTCGACCGTCGATTTCTATAATGAAGGGTGGTACAGGAACGGTGACTTGCGCGTGATTTAGTTTAAAGTGATAGTAGACTTGCGCTACATCTACCGCACTTTCTCCTCCTCCTCACCTGAGCCCGTTGTCATGACAGATTCAAGAAGACCGGAGATGGGAGATGGTGCAGGTGGCTGGCGCGGCCGGAGCTGCCTCCTGGCGTACCACCACACCCGGCTCGGATCCCACGGAGTAGGAGTGTCATAAAGGCCACATTAAGAAGGAGCAATTGCAGCCTGACTCTCAGTCCGCCAGTCAGCCAATCCACAAAACACACATTGGCTGGCCACGCGCCTCGAGTTATCCCATCAGTTGGTAACCTTCCAAGCCATGGCTTTTAACGCACCATGATAGCTTCTCCATGCGCGTCAGATTTTTTATAGTGAGGAACATGCGCTGAGCCATCGACCTCACTCTCTACCCCCTACAAAATCCAACCACCGTCCAAGCCGGTTAGTTGTCTGATGCGGAAGTGCAGGCGCAGCTGCTGGTGACCTCGTCTACGGGTACTAAGCATTCACGACCTGGCCCCAAAAAACAAGCACGAGGAATTCACACAACAGGGGGTTGAACGGCATACATCTAACATGTAGGAGATAGCCAGAGGTCACGTTAAGAAGGACCAATCGCAGCCTGACTCTCGGACCACCAGTCAGCCACTCCACACAACACACATTGGACTGACTGAGAGGTCAGAGTGTAATTGTTAGTTGGCAACCTTCCAACCCACCGCGCTTATCGTTACCGCACTCTCTCCTCCTTCCCCACCTGACCCAGGTGTCATGACAGAATCAAGAAGACCGGAGATGGGAGAGGGTGCAGGTGGCTGGCACGGCCGGAGCTGCCCCTAGGCGTACCACCACGCGTGGCTCGGATCCCACGGAGTGGGAGTGCCATAAAGGCCACATTAAGAAGGAGCCATTGCAGCCTGACTCTCAGTCCACCAGTGAGCCACTCCACGCAAAATACACATTGGGCTGACCATGCGGTCCGAGTTATCCCGTCAGTTGGCAAACTTCCAAGCTACGACACTTAGCGCACCGTGATAGTTTCAAGCGTGTCAGATTGTTTACAGTGAGACAAATGCGCTGACCTGTTGACCTCACTCTCTCCCCTACCCCCACAGTCAAACCACTGTCCGAGCCGGTCAGTTGTCTGATGTGGGAGTGGGTGCATTGGCTGACGGGTCGGCGTACCCGTCTTCGCGCGTCACAGCATGACCTGGCCCCCATAACGCACACACCAGGATTCACTAAATCAGGGATAGGTGATGGAGCCACGTCGTCTAACTTCCCAGTCCACCTGGTCAGCCTCTCGACATACACAGCACATTCACTGGGCCGATGGCGTGAATTGGGGTAAGCGTCAGATTGGCAGCCTTCTAAGCCACGGTTTCCTTAGGAGAGCGTAATAGTCACGGATACATGAAAATGGTGATCGTGTTTTCTATGTATTGGTAGGTTGTGTGCGCTGATGTGGATTAGCCTCCGTGGTTTACCGCAGGTTTTCGCGGATGTGACCGAAAAGGCCTATGTGATGAGTGAATGTGCGAGGACAGTAAGGGCAGTGGAGACGGCGATCTTTGCTGTGTTGGTGCTCCAGGCACTGGTTCACCATTCTGTGTACGATGGACTCGCGAGTGACCGACCAGACCGATACGTGATGTGAATGTGCGGTCGCAATGTGGACAGTGTAGGAGAGAGTCACCATCGCTGATGGTGGTGGTGGTGACGGCGGCAGCGGTGGTGGGCGTAACAGGGATGTGGTCTCTATGAGGGTGGGAGTAATGGAATTGATGCCAGGAGTGAGGGTGGGGGAATCCGAAGGAGTGTTTGCAGAATTTGAAGTGGAAGTTGGAATTGTCAGATTGTTGATGCATTGCGTCCGAAAATGTCCGATCAGGCCCATTCGCGCACGAAAGGTGCGTTTACAGCGCGGGTAAGTTGGAAGGGCCTGGGCATTGCCAGTGTTGGTCCAAGGCACTGACGACTTTTGTGCCACTCTTTTGGTCTTGGCGGTGGCGATCCTGTTTGATTCGTAGATTGCTGCCCCTGTCTTTATTGTACTTCTCCAATCCGCTCGGTTCCGGGCCAGGTCCTCCCAGGTCGCCGGGTTGATATGCAGTTGCTTCAGGGAAGTCTTCAGAGTGTCCTTGTAGTGTCGTACTTGACCCCCTTGTCGACGAGAACCCATGACGAAATCTCCATAGATGACTCGTTTAGATAACCATTCGTCGTCCATTCTCACAAGGTAGCCCCTCCATCGCAGTTTCAGTTGTTTCCAGCTGAGCATGCCGAGAAGGCCTGTTCGTTCCAACACTTCCATGTCCGGTATCCTGTCTTGCCATGTCAGCTTTAGTATTCTGCGAAGGCAGCTGAGGTGGAAGTGTTTGAGCTTCCGCGCCTGCTTTTGGTAGATCGTCCAGGTCTCCGCTCCATACAGCAGCGTCGGCAATATGACAGCTTTGTAAATCTTGAGTTTGATGCTGAGGCGGAGACCGTTTCGATTCCAGATCACGTTCTGCATGCGTCCAAAGGCTTGGCCGGTTTTAGTGATCCGATGGGTGATCTCATCGTCGAATTTGGTGCTGCGTGAGAGATTGCTGTCTAAGTACGTAAAGGTATCCACAGATTTCAGTTGGGAGCCATTGAAATTGACGTGAGCTGCGGTGTAGAGAGTGTTAGGTGGCGGCTGATGCAACACAACCGTTTTCTCAGTGTTTATACAAAGTCCGAAGTTGTCACCGGCGTCAGCGAAGAGGCCCATGCTCCTTTGAATTTCCTCTTCTGTCATCAGTCATCAGCGAAGAGAAGTTCATGGATGGTGGCTGTAGAGACACGTGAGCGGAAGTGCATCCGTCGTTGGTTGAGGAGTCGGTCGTCCATCCGGTAGGCGATGCGGATCCCGGGGCGTTCGTCATGGTAGGCATCCATTAAGATGCCAGAGAACATGAGGCTGAAGAGGGTAGGCGCAAGGACGCAACCCTGCTTCACCCCGTTGGTCACTGTGAATGCTTCGGATACTGTCGCGTTGTCAGTAACGCGCGCCATCATCCCGACGTGAAGCTGACACACCATATGCGTGAACCGCTCAGGACAGCCAAATTTCTGCATGACATTCCACCGCCCGTCGCGATTCACTGTGTCAAAGGCTTTCATCAGATCCACGAAGGTAGTTTAGAGGTGAGTCCGCATCTCCTGGCACTTCTCTTGCAGCTGGCAAGCGGCGAAGATCATTTCGATTGTTCCTCGATGTCGTCGGAAGCCACATTGGCTTTCTGGGAGCAGTCCTTGCTCTAGGTTGGCATTCAGGCGATTGAGAGAATGTGGGCGAAGATCTTTCCGGCGATGTTCAGCAGCGAGATTCCTTGGTGGTTGTCGTAGAGTTGGCGGTTCCCTTTCTTCTTGTAGAGGTGGACAATGGTTGCGTCTTTGAAATCCTAAGGGACTTGCCATTGGTGCCACATCTCCTGTAAAAGCACTGTGAGTCGGTTCATCAGTTGGAGTCAGCCATGCTTTTAAATCTCAGCAGGGATCGCGTCCGAACCAGGTGCTTTCCCGCTGGAGAGTTGCTGCACGGCTCTAATGGTTTCTTTGAGGGCTGGAAATCAAGGTCGGCGTTGATTTCCACTTCAGGCAGGCGATCGATGGCGGCGTTGGAGATGGTGGAGGGCTGATTGAGAACGCTTTGGGAATGTTTTGCCCATCACTTCAGGATTTTCATCTTCTCAGTGAGTAGCGTTCTGCCGTCGGCACTAAAAAGAGGGGCGACGCCTTTGACGGGAGTTCCGTAGAAAGCCTTGGTGGCGGCGAAGAAGTTCTTCCATTAGTTTCGGCCCGCGTACCCTTGGATTTCCACGGCTTCGCGCGTCATCCAGACATCCTGCATCTCACGCAGCCGTTGCTATACAAGGTAGCGACTTCGGTAGAAGGCTGTCTTGTTGGCAGTGGTAGGGCGATCGACGTAGGCTTTGTGCAACTGGTTCTTTTTGACGAGCAGAGCGTTGATAACTGCGTTGTTTTCATCGAACCAGTCTTGGTGCTGATGACGTGTGCGACCGAGGACATCTTAGGCAGTGGATTGGATGGTGTGCCTCAGCTCACACCAGCAGTTCTCTACGGAGATGTCGGAGCCGGCGACTGGAAGGTTAGCTAGTCGGTCGGTCAGTTCATTGCTGAAATGAAGATCGTGAGCAGGCATATTCAAAAAAAAAACAGTATTCAACTTACCTTGTGGTCGCTTACCTTGGGGTATTCTGCGTGATTGCAGACGAAGCCTCATCTGGGAGATGACGAGGTGGTGGTCCGTCAACCCGTCGGCACGCGGGATCGCCTTTGTCACCAGCAAGTCCTGTCGATCTCGCCTCCGGACGAGAACATATTCCAAGAGGTGCCAGTTTCTCGACCGGAGGTGTACACAGGTCGCCTTTTGCCGCATCGGGAGGCGAAGAAGGTGTTAATCAGCAGTAGATGGTGTTCCGCACACGTTCGCAGAAGAAAGAGGCCGTTAGCTTTACGGCTACTGAGACCATGGGAACCCAGCATTCCCTGCCAGGCAGCGTGGTCTGTCCCGACGCGGGCGTTAAAGTCACCAAGGACAATTAACTTACACGCCTTCGGCAAAGTCGCCAGCAGAGCGGGCAGGTCCTCGTAGAATTTGTCCTTCACCGCATCAGAGCTCGTCGTTTGGGGAGCTTAGGCACTGATGATGGTGGCAAACTTGTCTCCCGAAGAGGCAGGCGGAGGCTCTGGCGATCATTTCTACCCTGCAACAGACACGGCAGACGTCCCACGATGTCGTTCCGGATGGCAAAGTCGACACCGGCGTCGCGTGGCTCTGCCTTTGGCTGACCGCTCCAGAAGGTGTAGCCGGCACCCACCTCCTCCAGCTGACCCTGCTCAGAGAATCGGGTCTCACTGAGAGCAGCAATATCCACCTTTTAGCGCGCCAGTTCCCGAGCAACAAGCGCTGCCCCCGTTCCGGTCGGTTGCTCCTAGGATTGTCTAAAAGGAAACGAACATTTCAGGCTGCTAGTGTGAGTGGACTCACCCGAGCAGCCTGGAGGGCATGGCGCGGGGGATGGGGAGAATTGTTGTTTGCTTGAGTTTTACGACCGCATATTTTGCGATTTGCGAGCCGCGGCCAGCTGAAGAACACGTAAGACGCAGCATTTTTTAGGGCACCTTTTCTAGCCCCTTCCTCCGCTAGGAGGCAAGCAGTTTTGTCCCTAAAGAGGGCTGCTCGGATATCCCAGACGGCTGTGGAACTCCACTTTTTGTAAAGTTTTTGTTTTAGTGGGAGAGCGACCCGAGTTAACCTGGGCCACCTACGGGGTTTCTGTCGCCCCCAACGTAGGACTTGTTGAGAGGGCGTAGGCAGGAAGTTCGGGAGTCAGACATACCGGTTTTTGGAGGCACACACAACACAGGAGACCCTCAACTGGTTTAGCCTGCCGGTCGTGACGGTTGCCCGGAGTGTGGCCGCTGGGAATAACCCAACTTCGAGGAGCCACAGGTGAGAGTTGGGTACCAGTTAGAGGCGGCCACAGGAAAATCGCTACCTGTACGAGACAAATGGATCGACCGAATGCTACCCGTGCCGTGCTACCCCTTACGAGTACCCCTTACACCCCTCGAAAACATACAACAAGGGGTTGCTGACTACCATAAATATCTCAACCTCAGAGAAGTGGCGATGGCCTGCGCTGTAGCTATGACAACGCTAATGGTGTTTGGTACAGCTGAGAGAGCTCCATAAGGCAACCTATATCGACTGTAAACGATTAGGGGAAAACTCTTTTTAAGCAATACTATATGGTGACCTACCTTGTGGGAAGAAAAACGGTTCGCAAACGATTACAGAGGCCGATGCAACGGCTTTTTGTTGAATAAAACTGGAGCATTCTGCACAAATGGGCGTTAAGAGAATTTGAACTCACTCTGTCCTCGAAATTACGCTTAACATGCTACAATACTAAACTGCCTGTTACCTAGACGTTTTCTCTTGCTGTAGTGTGGAGTGAGATCCCGCTTGAAAAGAATTTGAGGGGGTGGTTAGGAGTATTCTGAAATGGGTCATCAAAGCCGAGGTCTACTAGGGACGGATAGGTGTGCATTCGGTCTCGGCGAGATGCGTACACTTACAACCATGGAAGAACCCCACTTTCATGCGCATTTAACCTCCGAAATTCCTCCGTTTGTCATTTTAACAGCATCGGTAGAAAAATCATATCTTATTTCCCTTTAGATATTCAACCACTTCAACCTCAGCTGCCTTCGCAGGATACTAAAGCTGACATGGTAAGACAGTATACCGGACCCGGAAGTGTTGGAACGAACAGGCCTTCTCAGCTTTTATGCTCAGCTGAAACAACTGCAACTGCGATGGAGCGGCTACCTTGTGAGAATGGACGACGAACGATTACCCAAATGACTCTTCTATGGAGATGTCGTCATGGGTTCTCGTCGACAAGGGGGTCAAGTACGACGCTACAAGGACACTCTGAAGACTTCCCTGAAGCAACTGCATATCAACCCGGTGACCTGGGAGGACCTCGCCCGGAACCGATCGGATTGGAGAAGTACAATAAAGACAGGGGCAGCAATCTACGAATCAAACAGGATCGCCACCGCCAAGACCAAAAGAGTGGCACAAAAGTCGTCAGTGCCTTGGACAAACACCGGCAATGCCCAGGCCCTTCCAAATTACCCGCGTTTTAAACACACCTTTCGAGCGCGAATCGGCCTGGTCGGACATTTTCGGACGCAATGCATCAACAATCTGACAATTCCAATTTATACGTCAAATTCTGCCAACCCTCCTTCTGACTCCTCCAACCTCACTCCTAGCATCAATTCTATTACTGCCGCCATCATAGAGACCACATCCATCTACTTATCGCCTGTTACCCCCAACACCGCAACCACCACCGCCTTCGCCTTCACTACCACCACCACCATCAGCGATGGTGACTCTCTCCTACACTGTCCACATTGCGACCGCACATTCACATCACGTATCGGTCTGTTCGATCACTCGCGAGTCCATCGTACACAGAATGGTGAACCAGTGCCTGGAGCACCAGCACAGCAAAAGATCGCCATCTCCACTGCCCCTTACTGTCCTCGCACATTTACTCATCACATAGGCCTTTTCGGTCACATCCATGAAAACCTGCGGTAAAACCACTGGAGGCTAATCCACATCAGCGCACACAACTTACACCAATACATAGAAAACACGATCACCATTTTCATGTATCCGTGACTATTACGCTCTCCCTAGAAACCGTGGCTTAGAAGGCTGCCAATCTGACGCTTACACCCAATTCACGCCATCGGCCCAGTGAATGTGCTGTGTATGTCGAGAGGCTGACCAGTGGACTGGGAGTTAGACGGCGATGGCTCCTCCATATCCCCTGATTTAGTGAATCCTGGTGTGTGCGTTATGGGGGCCAGGTCGTGCTGTGGCACGCGAAGACGGGTACGCTGTCCCGTCAGCCAATGCACCCACTCACACATCAGACGACTAACTGGCTCGGACGGTGGTGTGATTGTGAGGGTAAGGGAGAGGGTGAGGTCAACAGGTCAGCGCATTTGCCTCACTGTAAACAATCTGACACGCTTGAAACTATCACGGTGCGCTAAGTGTCGTAGCTTGGAAGTTTGCCAACTGATGGGATAACTCGGACCGCATGGTCAGCCCAATGGGTATTTTGCGTGAAGTGGCTCACTGGTGGACTGAGAGTCAGGCTGCAATGGCTCCTTCTTGATGTGGCCTTTATGGAACTCCCACTCCGTGGGATCCGAGCCAGGTGTGGTGGTACGCCTAGGGGCAGCTCCGGCCGTGTCCGCAAATATAGTGTTAAAATTCAAGTATATAATGGGTGAATTAGGCCAATTGAGGTACATATAAGAGGATTCACATGTGAATAGAGAGCATAAAAGATCGTGGCTCAATTTCAAAAGCCCGAGTACTGGACAGAAGGCTAGACTGGTCTCTGTGACACCCTTGTTCAGTTGAGCTCCTAACTACCCCTTTGTTTTCGTGTCAACCAAAATAACGATTTTTTTCGATTCGAACAACTTACTTAAGTGGGCTTTAGTATTGATTATCCGACGGCCTAATCGCAAGATATGTCTGTTACGCAAGATGTCGGCTTTTAAACGAGCTTCCCTTCGGCGGACCGCACGCAGTAAACTCTGTAACAATGACTACTCAAGTAATAAACATTTCCTCATTGATTTTCGATGCCCTTATAAATTTGAGTATATTTTATAGAAAACATGTACAAAAATCTTCTTCATTGTACTCATTCAATAACTTTTATGTCTTTTTGAAATTTTGCAGTTAAAGGATGGATGTTTTTCAGTTTTAAAAAAGGATTTAATATTGTACTTTTTCAAGACCGAAATGTTCATTCAGATTACATAAGTCCATTAATTTCCTAATGTTACCACTAAACTATACCACACGATACAAAACCATCGCAAAATTTTGAGAACTTTGTGACCTCTTTTTCATATCGTAGAGGAATGGGGGATTTTTATTTGACAGAATATAGACAGCATGTACTTTGGGAACCCTAACTGTATGTGTAACGACAGGTCCGGGTCAAAATTATTCGGGAATTAGCAGAGTTTTAAAAACCGAATAATATCCTTCCTCTAACCAAAAATTTGAAAACATAATTCGCTACCAAACTTGTGCAAAAAGGACATTTCTATTCATGTCTTCTATAAAATATATTTGAATCTGTAAGGGTATCGAAAAATCAATGAGAAAAATGTATACTTTTTTTAATAGTCATTTTTTACAGAGTGCTGTGTGTACGAGCCACAAAGGGAAGCTCTTTTAAAAATTAGCATCCTACCGTTTTTGACATACATTGAGATTAGACTGTTGGATAATCAGCACCTAAAGCCATCCCTAAGAAAGTTGTTCGAATCGAAAAAAATTTGTAATTTCGGTTGAAGAGGGCTTTGAGCTATGACTCAGCGTCTTTCCGTGGGTACTTTGTGTAGAGAGAGAATAAACTGTAAAGAGGAACTAGCGAGTTTATTGAGCCCAAAAGCCTCTCTAAAGTTTTCAACGGGGTCAGTCTATAGATGCGGGTGAGATGACATCCAGTTGTTTGACTTTTAAATATTCCTCCATGATGGATCGTATCCGAAAATTTATTAATGTCGCCGGCAATGATACAACATGATCAAAATCCATTACAAAATGTTATGAGATATGTGTAATCTCTTCTTCATACCATAGAAAAATTTGAGATTTTTCCTTACCCAGAAGATAGGCAGCATGTTGTTTGGAAACATTAAATTCAAGTGTAATGACCCGTAGAGTTCAAAATTATTCAGCAATTTAGAAGCGTTCTAAAAACCAAAAGATATATCAGCTTAAAGAGAATGTAGTTTGCAATCGAATGAGTAAAAGAAAGGATATTCTGTGCATGCTTTCTAAAAGATATATTCGAATGAATACGAGCATTAAAAATCAATGAGGAAAATGCCATAGTATCTAAGTAGTCATTTTTTACAGAGTATAATTGGTGCCGACGGTCAGAAAGAAACTCTTTTAAAAGCCGGCATCCTACTGTGACTGAAATAGTTTGGGATTAGGCTGCCCAATAATCAAGGTGGCAGCCCTATTTGAGTAATTTGTGTGAAGCAAAAACACACTTCCGACTTTCGGTTGGCATTTCATGAGTTAGGGGAGTTACTGCACGTGGCACGCATAGGCGGGCGGCTTATTTCTGTTAGTCACCGCGCCTAATCTCATGGCCGGTTTTATTGACTTCATCGGGTGACATCGGGTGAGTAAAAAGAGAATGCGGTAAATGCTGCTGCGGGTACAATTCACCAGCTGACTGTGTCATGGGTTACAAAGTGGACCTCGTTGTTCCTGTCGGTCGAAATAAACCCACACTGCGTCCCCCAAAGCTCTACAGGAGTAAATAAGCGACCGTTCTTAAAAAGAAAGCATATGATGGTTTAAAAAATTAATATTGCGTTGTTTAGAAAAGCGGAAAATTCCGAAAACGTGAAAAATCGGGTTAGCTAATTAATCTGGAGTTTTACATCTACATAATGCTTGTCCATGTAAACAAACGAGTAAATAAAACACCCCAAGTATAAATAATTTTGAAAATAGTCCTTTAGTGTATATTCTGCAGCTGTTGTCTTCTAGATTAAGGGCAATGGAAGGTATGGCCGTTACCAAAAAGCCTAAATTTTTAGTATCCAGTACGTGCCCTATCTCATGCAAACTCATGGAGTTCATGAGAAAAGGTCCGTTGCGCAAAATCAGCCCACATGGCCTCCCCCAAAGTTTTACAGTAGTAAAGAAGCGGCCGTTCTTAAAACGAAGGCATAGTGTGGTTTTAAAATTAATATTACGTTGTTTAGAAATACTAATTTTTTTAGAAAAAGGGCAAATTCCGAAAACTTGAAAAATCGGTTAAGTTAATTAAACTGAAGTTTTAAATGTACATAATGCCTGTCCATGTTAATAAAACGGGTAAATGAAACACCACAGGTGCAATTACTTTTGAATATAGTCCTTTAGTGCATATGTCACAGAAGTTGTCTTCCAGATGAAGAGCAATGGAAGGTGTGACCGTTACCAAACAGCCTAAATTTTGAGTTTGTATTCCAACGCGGTTTCACGAGAATTGGCGGTTTCCTCTTTCGTTTATACATTTTTTAAGATGCGTTTGACTAAGACAAAATGATTTTTGCTTGATTGCGCCGGCATGGACGTCAGAGGCATAAAATATTTCATAAGCTGACATGCTGCTAGGCCAGGCAGTGACTAATAAATTTAAATAGAATTGTTAGGTGAACTCGTAAACTTATCATTTTATGCATATTAAGAGGCCTATCCTTTTGTTACATTTCTTGATAAGTATTTTGGGTGTTGAATTACGGTGAGTTTCAAATCGTCCCTGAAATGGCGGTAAGTACTTAACGTTTTCCTGAGTTTTCTATCTATTGCCCATAAATGTAGATTCTGTTGTATATGCTTATAAAAACCTTCAAATAAGATATTTCTTAGAGGCATTTACCGAAATAGTGAATTCTGAGACAGTCTTTCTAATGCAGATGGCCATTTGGGTCATATACAAACATGAAAATTCGTTGACAAGAAGAATAAATGCCCACAACATAATTTGGCAATTTACATGACTACGATCGATTTAAAAAAACTTTTATAATAACTTGCCTCTTTAAAAAAACACTTAAACTCGATATTTCATTGTTTCATGTCTGCGTACTCAACCGTTTCTCAAGATTAAGTCAAGGAAAAAAGGGAAATTTTCGGCCGGTTTTTCGGCTTCGCTAAAAATAAGGGATACAATGTCTGCTGAAAATGAAAGAACTCACTTGTTTCCTTCTATTGGAGCGTTGTTCGCTATACTAGCTTAATTTTCGGTCCAGTTCTAAGCTTGCAAATAAAAAAAAACAAGTGGCCGAATATATAACAAAGATTTTTTCGAAGAAATGTCAATCTTTTGCCCTTTCCGTTTCAATTTCTCATATTTATTCAAAGTATACTGCAGATAAATGTTTTCTGGACCTCTTTCGCGTATGGCGTGACAGAACAAAATGACGACATATGACATATGCATTGTGTGATCATGGAACTGACATTTGTACAATTGTAATCCTTGACCGAGTTTCACACCAATTTCGCCTAGTTCTTGTGCAAACTGTGAACGAACGTGCCGGAAACTCCTCCCTCCCACCCTCCTACCAACAACAGTTTCCGACGCCCCTACCACCCCAACCCTACAACATACTTATCGAATATCTAAAGGGAAAGAAGATTTGATGTTTGACCGATGCTGTTAAAATGACGAACAGAAGAATTTCGGAGGTTAAATGGGCATGAAAGTGGGGTTCTTCCACAGTTGTAAGTGTACGCATCTCGCCGAGACCGAATGGGCACCTATCCGTCACTAGTAGACCTCGGCTTTGATGACCCATTTCAGAATACTCCTAACCACCCCCTCAAAGTCTTTTCAAGCGGGATCTCACTCCACACTCCAGCAAGGGAAAACGTCTAGGTATCAGGCAGTTTAGTATGGTAGCATGTTAAGCGTAATTTCGAGGACGGAGTGAGTTCAAATTCTCTTAACGCTCATTTGTGCAAAATGCTCCAGTTTTATTCAACAAAAAGACGTTGCATCGGCCTCTGTAATCGTTTGCGAACCGTTTTTCTTCCCACAAGGTAGGTCACCATATAGTATTGCTTAAAAAGAGTTTTCCTCTAATCGTTTACAGTAGATATAGGTTGCCTTATGGAGCTCTCTCAGCTGTACCAAACACCATTAGCGTTGTCAAAGCTACAGCGCAGGCCATCGCCACTTCTCTGAGGTTGAGATATTTATGGTGGTCAGCAACCCCTTGTTGTATGTTTTCGAGGGGTGTAAGGGCTACTTCTAAGGGGTAGCACGGCATGGGTAGCATTCGGTCGATCCATTTGTCTCGTACAGGTAGCGAATGTTCCTGTGGCCGCCTCTAACTGGTACCCAACTCTCACCTGTGGCTCCTCGAAGTTGGGTTATTCCCAGCGGCCACACTCCGGGCAACCGTCACGACTGGTGAGCTAAACCAGGTGAGGGTCTCCGGCGTTGTGTGTGCCTCCACAACCGGTATGTCTGACTCCCGAACTTCCTACCTCCCCCCTCTCAACAAGTCCTACGTTGGGGGTGACAAAAATCCCGTAGGCGGCCCAGGTTAACTCGGGTTGCTTGCACATTTAAACAAAACCGTGACCCATAGTGGACTTCGGAAGCCACCTGGGATGTCCAGCAGCCCTATTTAGGGACAGCAGAGAAAGGGTTAAAAAAGGTGCCCTAAACAAACGCTGATTATCACGTCTTCTGCGGCCGGCCGCGGCTCGCAAATCGCAAAATACGCGGTTGTAAAACTCAAGCAAACAACAATTCTCCCCATCCCCCACGCCATGCCCTCCAGGCTGCTCGGGTGAGTCCACTAACACTAGCAGCCTGAAATGTTCGTTTCCTTTTAGACAATCCTAGGCGCAACCGACCGGAACGGGGGATGGCGCTTGTTGCTCGGGAACTGGCGCGCTAAAAGGTGGATATTGCTGCTCTCAGTGAGACCCGATTCTCTGAGCAGGGTCAGCTGGAGGAGGTGGGTGCCGGCTACACCTTCTGGAGCGGTCGGCCAAAGGCAGAGCCACGTGACGCCGTTGTCGACTTTGCCATCCGGAACGACATCGTGGGACGTCTGCCGTGTCTGCCGCAGGGTATCAGTGATCGCCTGATGAGCCTCCGCCTGCCTCTTCGGAGAGACAATTTCGTTACCTTCATCAGCGCCTACGCTCTCCCAATGACGAGCTCTGATGCGGCGAAGGACAAATTCTACGAGGACCTGCACGCCTGCTGGCGACTGTGCCGAAAGAGGACAAGTTAATTGTCCTTTGTGACTTCAATGCCCGCGTCGGGACGGACTACGCTGCCTGGCAGGGAGTGCTGGGTCCCCACGGTCTCGGTAGCTGTAACGATAACGGCCTCCTTCTTCTGCGCACGTGTGCGGAACACCGTCTCCTGCTGACCAACACCTTCTTCCGCCTTCCGACGCAGGAGAAGGCCCCGTGGATGTACCCTCGGTCGGGGCGCTGGAAACTGCTGGATTACGTTCTCGTCCAGGGGCGAGATCGACAGGACTTGCTGGTGACCAAGGCGATCCGCGATGCCAATGGTTGGACAAATCACCACCTCTTTCTCTCCAAGATGAGGCTCCGACTTCAAACCTGACGAACGCCCCAAGGTAAGCGACAGCCGGGTAAGTCAAATGCTCTTTTAATAAATTTGCATGCTCACTGTTTTGATTTCAGAAACTGGAGGGCCTGCATGCTTCAGATGATAACGCAACCGTGGAGAACCGAAGGTATCAACTGCGAAATGTCATCCAGGCCACCACCCTCGAAGTCCTCGCACGCGCACGCCTTCAATACAAGGACTGGTTTGACGACAATGACGCCGACATCAGCAACTTACTCGCGGATAAGAATGGACTACACAAAGCCTACATGGAGCTTCGGACTGACGCCACCAAAGCAGCACGCCTGGAACTGCACCGCTGCTCATCTTTGACGGCAAAACACGTCTGCCAGTGAAATCTCAAATTCTGAATCGCTGGGCCGAGAACTTCAGAAGTGTCCTTACTTGCTCATCAGCCATCTCAGATGCTGTCATTGACCAGCTCCCTAGAGTGGACATGAGCAATGACCTGGATCTCCCGCCTTACCTACCAGAAAACATCCAGGCCGTACTGCAGATTTCCAGCAGGAAAGCACCGGGATCCGACGCAATGCCACCGGAAGTCTACAATCACGGTGGGCCCCGGCTGATGGTGGAACTCACTTCACTCTTCCAGGAGATGTGGCACCAAGGACAAGTTCCTCAGGATTTTAAGTTTGCGACCATCGTCCATCTCTACAAGCAAAAGGGGAACCGTCAACTCTATGATAACCACAGAGGCATCTCGTTTCTCAAAATCGCCGGGAAAACCTTCGCCCGTATCCTTCTCAGTTGTCTTAACGGTCACCTAGAGCAGGGTCTGCTCCCAGAAAGCCAATGTGGCTTCCGACTACACCGTGCAAAAACCGAGCTGATTTTTGCCGCTCACCAGCTACAAGATGAGTGCCAGGAGATGCGAACGTACCTCTACACTACCTTCGTGGATCTGACGAAAGCCTTTGACACGGTTAATCGCGATGGACTGTGGAATGTCATGCAGAAATTTGGCTGTCCTGAGCGGTTCACGCACATGGTGCGTCAGCTTCATGATGGGATGACAGCGCGCGTCACTGAAAACGGAACGGTATCCGAAGCATTCACAGTGACCAACGGAGTGAAGCAGGGCTGCGTATTGGCTCTCACCCTGTTCAGTCTCATGTTTTCTGCTACGCTGATGGATGCCTATCATGATGAGCACCCTAGGATCCGCATCACCTACAGAACTGACAGCCACCTTGACAACAGTCAGCGTATGCAGACACCAACATGTGTGTCTACGGCTACAGTCCATGACTTGCTCTTCGCGGAGGACTGCGCCCTTAATACCGTGACGGAGGAGGATATTTAAGGGAGCATGGACCTCTTCGCCCTAGGCTGCACCAAGTTTGGATTAACAATCAGTACAGCCAAAACGGTTGTCATGCCCCAGCCGCCACCCAGCGTGGAATGCAATGCTCCCCAAATCAATGTTAACGGTGCTCAACTCAAAAATGTGGAAACCTTTGCTTTTCTGGGAAGCACGCTGACAGACAACACGAGAATCGATGACGAGGTGGCCCAACGGATCTGAAAATCCAGTCAGGCCTTCGGCCGGCTGCAGTCCTCCATGTGGAATCGCCACAGTATTCACCTGAACACCAAACTGAACAAGGCCATTGTCTTGATGACACTCCTTTATGGAGCGGAGACCTGGACCATCTACTCGAACCAAGCCAGGAAGCTGAATCACTTCCATCTCAGCTGCCTCCGCAAAATACTGAAGCTGAGATGACAAGACAGGATCCCGGACACGGAAGTCCTGGAGCGGTCACCTGGTGAGAATGGACGACGAGCGACTACCAAACGACTTTTCTATTGAGGTGTCCCTACGGGTGCTCACCGACAAGGAGGCCAAAAACGACGCTTCAAGGACACTCTGAAGAAATCACTAAAGTAATTGCAGATCAACCCGGCGATCTGGGAGGACCCCGGCCAGGACAAACAGGCATGTAGAATTTCCTTGAAGACTTGTGCAGCAGTATATGAAGCCAACCGGTTCGCCGCTGCTAAGGCCAAAAAGCCGGCTCGCAATTCACAAGCACCCCAGATCATCACCGCCATTGCCAAGGCCCTTCCAACGTGTCCACACTGGCAACGCACATTCCGCGCGTGAATCGGCCTGGCCAGACATCTTCGAACTTAATGCAACAACGATCAAACAACATCAACTTCTGCCACACCTGCCTCAGACCCCATGACGACGGCCACCCCAACCACTGATAACCACTTCATCGATGACCTGCCACCCACAATCACCTACACCATCCTCCCTCCTCCACCCGTTGCACCGATCATGGCGATGAACACCACTTGCCCCACTCCTGCCACCTCAGTAGCCACCTCCAACTACCTGCCACCTGCTACCTTCAGCACCATCACCACCGCCCCCAGTACCAGCGATGGGGACTCGGTACTAACCTGTTCTCATTGCGATCACACATGCATCTCACACATTAGCCTGTTCGGTCACTTGCGAATCCATCACACAGAGCAGAGACCGCCACCTCCAATTCCCTCACTGCCCCCGCGCATTCACTCACCGCATGAGCTTCTTTGTCACATGCGCATCCATGAAAGCGGAATCTATCGCGATGCCAACACGTCATACGCACCCATCCACACTTCACATAGTCCTCCCATAGGCGCGACTAGGTGTACCAGCAGCAGATCCCCCCAGACTCAGCACCTTCCGACCTATCTTGTCCTCATTGTCACTGCACATGCACATCACGCATTCGCTTGATCGGTCACTTGCGAATCTACCGCACACAGACTGGCAAACCAGTGCCAGGAGCACTAAAATACAACCGCCGCACCCGACTCAACTGCCCGCACTGCTCACGCACACTCACGCATCGTATGGGCCTATTAGGTCACATGCGTCTCCATGAAAACCTGCGGTAGAACACCGCCGGCTTTACCACAACACTTTATCTCTCCTCATCGGTCTATGCACTTCACTCGGGCCGCGTAGTCAGCCCCATGAGTTTTATGTGGAAAAACTGACTGACGGACTGAAATTCAGGCTGCAATGGCTCCTTCTTAATGTAGCCTTTATGGCACTCACACTCCGTGGGATTCGAGCCAGGTGTGGTGGCACGCCCAGGGCGGCTACGGCCATGCCAGCCACCTGCGCCCTCTCACATCTCCGGTCTTCTTGACTCTGCCATGACACCGGGCTCGGGTGAGGGAGGAGGAGGGAGTGCGGTAGCTGCAGCGCAAGGCTACTATCACTTAAAGCTAATCCACGTGCAAGTCACCGTCCCTGCACCACCCTTCTGTGGAGCATACGGTGGACATCATCGGACTACGACAGTCGAACTCTCGTATTTTTTCGCACACATTTAGAAGGGGTAATAAGGTGAGGACATGAGTACGCACCTAAAATAAGAACTACTGTGGAGCTTCCATTTTGACCAAGCTCTATAACGGCCATCGTGGGGAAATTGTACTTGAATGAATTCGGAAGCAATGAAATCATGATAATAGTAGGCGAGTTTTGGTAGATTTGAATGATTCCTTTGACCCAGTTGTGAAAAATTCGGCGGTCTCGATAGCAAGAGCTGAGCTTGGTAGTCATCTGGTGGATTCTGGATTGATTTATTAGTAAATCCTGCGTGGGCACTCATCTTAATATATCAGAATTGGTGGATTCCATACATTGCAGTAGGCCGGGCGGAAAACCTGACCCAAATGCCATTAAACCCATGGCTCTCGGAGAGGCCTCGAAGTTCAGATGGCTAGAGAATTGGCTGTACAAAAGCCTTCTCCTTGCTGTCGTAGGTTCGAATCTCACCTAGGCAGGCAAGTTTTTCCCAACTGGGCTAAGAGCATGGAAGTATAGTTCAAGGCTATTAAATAATGTGCAGTGCAACTTTGACACCACGAGGTCTTGATATAGTAGATGCGCGCGGCAGTGGAGAAGTTTCCTGCTGTTGGTGACGCTGCAGTGGCCCTACTTCAGGTGCCTGTTGTAACTTTGCGCCTCTTGGGCGTACTTGCAAGTGCGCATCAGTGGCAGTCTGGTTCCTGGCCAATCACGTCTGTCCAAACCAGCCAATCAACGTCAAGGCCGATTCAGGCTTGCTCTCGCTCAGGGCGTTGTGCCGATTGCCCAACTCGCACTCGAGAGGCCAACTCGACTGCCAACTTCTTCCAACCTCTTCTCTACATAATACAAAATCCTCCCAAATTGGTGTCCCACTGATTCTCTTTCTATCTGGGATCGGGACTGAAGGTCGTAATGGCTACGGTCTCCATATGGCGCAAACACGACAGTGGCACCAACCAACGGAAGTAATGCAGTTAACGATTGCGTCAGGCGTGGGTGGGCTGGTGACCAACCAGAGGGCGAGCCCACGTAGGATGCGCTGCAGGTGATGGTTTACGGGTTGATGATCGACTGCGCTGGCTTCCTATTCAATAGAAATTTTGGTAAACTTACGCTGGCCGCTTACTTTGAGGGAGACGGCTATCATACACTTCGAAGATACACTGACCTAAGCGAATTATGTGCAAGGTCACCTTTATAACGTAAGTGGGGCATTCCCATTCTCGTGTCCTATTAAGGCGGCTATCAAAGTCAACGTTACCAGCGTGCCTCCAAGGGGTTTCTTGTTGGCGGGGCGTGAAGCCTGCGCCGTCAAAAGAGTGATATAGATGCGTAAACAAGGTAGCGTTAATGCCAGGGGCTCGTCAGCGTCGTTATGCCCGACCAGGATTCTGGGTCAGGGGGCTTTTTCAAGTCTAGCCACGTTTGGTCGTATCGTGAGTTTCCACCTGAGGGCCACTGGGTCCTTGTCACGGCATGCGGGTGACACACAAACGATTGCGGGGGCGGACAGGGCCGGCAAACGTAGGTCACGTGACAGTGGAGAGCAGGGTGGAAAAAGGCGTGCACATCATGCGAAATTTGGAGCGTTAGATGCTTGCTTAGGGTTTCCCTCACCGGGGCACCTACATATATTGGAGCAAAGACCTAATTATAGCTTCCAAGTGGGCAATACCCAGTCCAGCTGTCCGGTTCAAGAGGAAGTTCTTTCGTAATTATCGCCGGCATCCTGTACAAATGCGTAAGTGATACGGAAGTAAAAACTAGCCATGCAAAGTCCGATAGCGGACAGCGTCCGTTTCTATTCCGCGCAAACCTCCTATACATGATACCGTACGGGGATTCCTCAACGTTATTATTTGAGTATGCTAGGAGGTCTTAAACGAAATGATTTAAAAACATGTAGTAAGTAGATTCCTATACACTTGTATTCGAGGGACAACTTGATCTACCACCTCCAATACGATGACTGTAGTATCTGTATTGACCGAAACATCTAACAGCTTAGCATCAGGACTTCGAAACACATAGGCGGTGGTTGAAGCCACTGGGGGCTGAAGCTGTAAGGTGAAGCTGCAAGTCTCTTCGACGCCTCAAACACCCGAGAGTTCGACCGTCGTATTCCGATGATGTACAACATATGCTCCACAGAAGAGTGGTGCATGGACGGTGACTTGCAAGTGATTTAGTTTAAAGTGATAGTAGACTTGCGCTGCATCTAACGCACTCTCCTCCTCCCCCACCTGATCTCGGTGTCATGAGAGAGGCAAGAAGACCGAAGGTGGGAGAGTCCGCATTTGGCTGGCGCGGCCGGAGCCACCCCTGGGCGTACCACCACACCTGGCTCGGATCCCACGGAGTGGGAGTGCCATACAGGCCACATTAAGAAGGAGCCATTACAGCCTGACTCTCAGTCCACCAGTCAGCCACTCCACGCAAAATACACATTGGGCTGACCACGCGGTCTGAGTTATCCCGTCAGTTGGCAACCTTCCAAGCTACGGCTTTTAGCGCACCATGATAGTTTTAAGCACGTCAGATTGTTTATAGTTAGGAAAATGCGTTAAGCCGTTGACCACACTCTCTTCCCCACTCCCACAATCTGACCACCACCGAGCCGGTCAGTTGTCTGATGTGGTAGTGAGCGAGTTGTCTGACAGGTCAACGTACCCGTCTTCGCGCGTGCCACAGCACGACCTGGCCCCCATAACGCACACACCAGGATTCACTAAATCAAGGGATATGGAGGAGCCATCGCCGTCTAACTCCTAGTCCACTGGTCAGCCACTCGACATACACAGCACATTCACTGGGCCGATGGCATGGATTGGTGTAAGCGTCAGATTGGCAGCCTTCTAAGCCACGGTGTCTAGGAGACCATGATATGATGGGCGTGTTGTCTATGTATTGGTGTAGGTATTGTGCGCTGATGTGGCTTAGCCTCCGGTGGTTTACCACAGTTTATCATAAAGGCACATGTGTCCTTCCAGGTCCATGCTGTGTGTAAATGTGTGGGAGCATTGAGAGCAGTGGAAGTGGGCACATCGACTGTATGTCGGAGCCCCAGGCACTGGTTCACCAGCCTCCGTGCGATTGATTCGCAGGTGACCGACCAGGCCGACGCGTTATTTGAAGTTGCGGGTGCAGTATGGGCAGGAGAAATTGGGAGAGGCTGGGGGAATGTCATTCAGTGTATTGTGTTGGTAACAATGGCAGGAGCGGAGGGTGTGCATGGGGTATCGGTTTTGTTGGCATTGCGGTGAATTCCGCTGTCATGGATGCGCATGTGATCGAATAAGCCTATGCGATGAGTGAATGTGCGAGGACAGTGAGGGCAGTGGAGGTGGCGATTTCTGCTGTGTGTTAGTGCTCCAGCGATGGTTCACCAGTCTCTGTACGATGGATTCGCGAGAGACCGACCAGGCCGATGCGTGAGGTGAATGTGCGGTCGCATTGAGGACAGTTTAAGAGAGAGTCCCCATCGCTGGTGGTGGTGACGGCGGCGGTGGTGGTGGTTGCGGTGGTGGGGGTAACAGGCGATGAGTAGATGGATGTGGTCTCTATGAGGGTGGGAGTAACGGAATTGATGCCAGGAGTCAGGGTGGAGGAGTCCGAAGGAGGATTGGCAGAATTTGAAGTGGAAGTTTGAATTGTCGGATTGTTGGTGCATTGCGTCCGAAGATGTCCGAACAAGCCGATTCACCCGCGGAATGTGCGTTGCTAGCGTGGGAACGTTGACAGGGCTTAGGCATTGGCAGTGTTTATCGGGGATGCTTGTGAATTTCGAGCCGCCCTTTTGGCTTTAGCATCGGCGATGCGGTTGGCTGCATAGATTGCTGCACAAGTCTTCACGGATATTCTACATGACGGTCTGTCGTGGCCGGGGTCCTCCCAGGTCGCCGGGTTGATTTGCAGTTGCTTCAGAAATTTCTTCAGTGTCCTTGTAGCGCCGTTTTTGACCTCCCTGTCGGCGAGCACCCATAGCGACATCTCCTTAGAAAAGTCGTTCGGTTAGTCGCTCGTCATCCATTCTTACCAGGTGGCCGCTCCATCGCAGTTGCACTTGCCTCAGCATGGCGTGGATGCTGAGGGTTCCGGTCTGCATCAGGACTTCCGTTTCCGGGATCCTGTCTTGCCATCTCAGCTTCAGTATTCTGCGGAGGCAGCTGAGATGGGAGAGATTTAGCTTCCTGTCTTGGTTCGCGTAGAAGGTCCAGGTCTCCGCTCCGTAAAGGAGTGTCGTCAAGACGATGGCCTTGTACACCTTCGGTTTGGTGTTCAGGTGAATACCGTGGCGATTCCACATGGAGGCCTGCAGCCAGCCGAAGGCCTGAATGGATTTTCAGATCCGTTGGGCAACCTCGTCATCGATCTTCAGGTTGCGTGACAGCGTGCTTCCTAGATAATCGAAGGTTTCCACATTTTTTGAGTGGAGCACCGTTGACATTGATTCGGGGAGCATTAAATTCCGCGCTGGGTGGTGGCTGGTGCATGACAACCGTTTTTGCTGTACTTATTGTTAATCCGAAATCGGCGCAGTCTGCGGCAAAGAGGTCCATACTCCTTGGCTTTCCGGGAGCAGGCCTTGCTCTAGGTGACCGTTCAAACGATTAAGAAGGATACGGGCGAAGATCTTCCCGGCGATGTTGAGCAACGATATGCCTCTGTGATTATCACAGAATTTCGGTTCCATTTCCGTTTGTAGAGATGGGCGATGGTCAAGTCTTTGAAATCCTGAGGAAGTTGTCCTTGACGCCACATCTCTTGGGAGAGTGTTGTGAGTTCTGCCATCAGACGGGGCCCACCGTGCTTGTAGACTTCCGGTGGGATTTGCGTCGGATCCCGGTGCTTTACCGCTGTAAATCTGCTGCATGGCCCGGATGGTTTCTGGTAGGGAAGGCGGCAGATCCAGGTCATTGTTCGTTTCCAATTGAGGGAGCCAGTCACTGGCAGAATCGGAGATGGTTGATGAGCAATTAAGGACACTTCTGAAGTGCTCGGCCCAGCGCTTCAGAATTTGCGATTTCTCTGTCAGCAGTAATGTGCCGTCAGAGCTGAGCAGCAGTGCGGTCCCCTTCATACACTGGCCGAAGATGGCCTTGATGTCTTTGAAAAAGTTTTTCATTTCATTGCAGTCCGCATACCCCTGGATTTCCTCAGTCTTTCGTATCATCCAGGCATCCTACATCTCCCGCAGTCTTTTCCTTACATGGCACCGGCATCTGAAGAAGGCTGCTTTGGCGGCGTCAGTCCGAAGGTCCATGTAGCTTTGTGTAGCCCATTCTTCTCCGCCAGTAAGTTTCTGATGTCGGCGTCATTGTCGTCAAACCAGTCCTGGTGTTGACGGCATGCGCGTCCGAGGACTTCAAGGGCGGTGGACTGGATGACACTTCGCAGTTGACACCATCGTGTCTCCGTGGTAGCATTATCATCTGGAGCATGCAGGTTCTCCAGTTTCTCGGTTATTTGTTTGCTGAAATCAAAACAATGAGCATTCAAATTCAACAAAAGATTATTTTACTTACCTGGTGGTGGCTTAACTTAGGGCCTTCGTCCGGGTTGCAGTCGGAGCCTCATCTGGGAGATGAGGAGGCGGTGATTTGTCCAACCATCGGCATCGCGGATCGCCTTTGTTACCAGCACGTCCTGTCGATCTCGCCTCCGGACGAGAACGTAATCCAAGAGGTGCCCGTTTCTCGACCGGGGATTACCCAGGTCGCATTTTGCCGCATCGGGAGGCGGAATAAGGTGTTGGTCAGCAGGAGATGGTGTTCCGCACACGTGCGAAGAAGAAGGAGGCCGTTATCGTTACAGCTACCGAGACCGTGGGGACCCAGCACTCCCGGCCAGGCAGCGTGGTCCGTCCCGACTCGGGCGTTGAAGTCACCAAGGCCAATTAACTTGTCCTCTTTTGGCACAGTCGCCAGCACGGCGTGCAGGTTCTCGTAGAATTTGTCCTTCGCCGCATCAGAGCTCGTCATTGGGGGAGCGTAGGCGCTGATGATGGTGGCGAACTTGTCTCCCCGAAGAGGCAGGCGGAGGCTCAGGCGATCATTGATACCCTGCGGCAGACAGGGCAGACGTCCCACGATGTCGTTCCGGATGGCAAAGGCAACACCAGCGTCGCGTCGCTCTGCCTTTGGCCGGCCACTCCAGAAGACGGTGTAGCCGGCACCTACCTCCTCCAGCTGACCCTGCTCAGAGAATCGGGTCTCGCTGAGAGCAGCAAAGTCCACCTTGTAGCGCGCCAGTTCCCGAGCGACTAGCGCCGTCCTCCGTTCCGGCCGGTTGCTCCTAGGATTGTCTAAAAGGGAACGAACATTCCAGGCTGCTAGTGTGAGTGGACTCATCCGAGCAGCCTGGAGGGCATGGCGCGGGGGATGGGGAGTATTGTTGTTTGTTTGAGTTTTACGACCGCGTATTTTGTGATTTGCGTGCCGCGGCCGGCTGCAGAACACGTAAGACGCTGCATTTTTTAGGGCACCTTTTCTAGCCCCTTCCTCCGCGAGGAGGCAAGCAGTTCTGTCCCTAAATGGGGCTGCTCAGACATCCCAGACGGCTGTGGAACTCCACTTTTGGTAAAGGTTTTGTTTTAGTGGGAGAACGATCCGAGTTAGCCTGGGCCGCCTACGGGGTTGCTTGTCCCCTTCCTAGGACTTTTTGAGAGGAGGGAGGTGGGAAGTTCGGGAGTCAGACATACCGGGTTTGGAGGCCAACAGAACACCAGATACCCTCACCTGGTTTAGCCTGCCGTTCGTGACGGTTGCCCGGGGTGTGGCCGCTGGGAAGACCCCAAACAGTACAATAAAGAAGATTTTTATAGATGTTTTCTATAAAATATACTTAAATTTATAAGGGGATCGAAAATCAATGAGACAATGTTTATCACTTAAGTAGTTATTGTTACAGTGTACTGCGTGCGGTCCGCCGAAGGGAAGCTCGTTTTAAAGCCGGTATCTCGCGTAACAGACATATCTTTCGATTAGGCCGTCGGATAATCAATACTAAAGCCTACTTAAGTAAGTTATTCGAATCGGAAAAAAAATTGTTATTTCGGTTGACATGAAAACAAAGGTGTGGTTATGAGCTCAACTGAGTGAGGGTGTCACAGAGACCAGTCTAGCCCTCTGTCCACTACTCAATCACTGCACATACGCACACAATGGGGGGTCTTTTTTCAGCCGTCAATTGGCAACCTTCAAAGTCATGGCCTTTAGCGCACTGTGGCAGCTTATTTGTAGTAGGAAATGTGTGTTCAGTGCTGTCGAATTCCCTCCCTCATCCCTCTTCCAGTCACCAGTCCACTGTTTGGACTGGTCTGTTACCAAATGCGGCGGTTAGGTGCAAGTGACTGACAGAGTTTAACAGCCTGTTTATATGTACTATGCACGACCCGCTCCTCGTACTGCTCCGAGGTTTTCACGCCACATTAAGAAGGAACCATTGAGTCTGCCTCTCATTCCACTAACCGGTCACTGCATATACACACGCACACTGTACTGACGGCTATTTCTAAGTTACATCGTAAGTTGACGACCTTATAACCCATTACATTTAGCTCACCGTGATAGATTCAAGCGTGCCAGATTTATTATTGTTAGGAATGTGTAGAAGTGTTGTAGGCATGCAGTCCCCAAGCTTGAGCCCACTCTCTCGTCACTCTCCCCGGCATCAGTCGATTTTCCGAGCTGATGTCGAGACCCACTGCAGTGACTGGCCAAGTTAAGCAGCTAGTCTACGCGTGCAACACACGAACAGGCCCAATGTTCCCGATCTACAAACTGACGAGATAACGAGCCCTTAACGCAGTGGGTTAGAGTGTTGGGCTCCTAATAAACAGGTTGCAGGCTCGAGCCTTGGGTGGATGACTGACTAATGATGGCTAATAAGCTAGAAATGGCCATTCTGGTCTCCGTTGTCTTTGCCGGCAATGTTCTTTTACCTATACTACCGGCCAAGGTGCGGTTACTGTCGGGGCGCGAGAGTGAGCCCCAAGGCAGAACAGAACAAGTGAGCCCCGTAGCCGATCGTTGAGCACTGATCAACCAATGTCAACATTTCAGATCTAAAAACCAGCAAGAAACCCAGCCCGTGGAGCAGTGGGTTAGAGCTTTGGACTTCTAATCAACAGGTTTTGGGTTCGAGCCTCGGGTGGGGCACCACCTGGGGTTGGGTGTGGCTAGCTGATGACGGCTAATGAGCCAGAATTGGTCATTCCAGTCTCCCTTATCTTTGTCCGCAATGTTCATCTGCCCGTTTGGTTCTGTCAGCCACTGCGCTCGAGCCCACCTCTGTTTACCCTGATTTTGCGTTGTCACTGAGCCCAGGAGGGTGAGGAAAGGGACGATGCCTGTCATCATTACAAATTAATTCAAGTGTAAATCACTGTCCTGCGCCTACCATGCTGTGGAGCACAGGATGGGCGTCGTAGTTCGCAAAGAGTCGAACTGCCTTTATCGATATTAGGTTTGAGGAAAGGGCTATTACCAATGGCTCCTGCTTTGAGTCGAATATTTTTCCAGTATGTTGATATGAATGCTCATCAGCGACGAACTGCCTTTTGAGCAGATTTATGAGGATGATGTCCCAGATCGGCTGGCATCATTTTTATATTTGCTGCACGACTGTGTATTTCTACATTGAAATAGTTAAGTAAACCGTGGTGGTAATAAAAACCATGACGATGTCGTCACTCATGGGAGAATAAACGAGCGTCCATTCTGCCAGCTGATTTAAACGTTTGACAGTTTCTTTCAGCCTCGGATGGGTCACCAATCGGGATTTTTATGCGGACTCACGTTGAACTGTCATTTTTCAGGATCTTTAGATTTTGATGTCCCATGATTGAAACCCTGTGGAATTTTTAACAGTATGTAAATTTTGGAAAGAGAGGGGATATGGTAAGTGACAGATTTTTGCTTTTGTTAATAAGTCCTATGTCCATTCAAAGAGCCTTGTGTACGTCCGTTTATTAAAGATTTTAGAGAAGTGCATAACACAGTCCATATCCATTGCAAACCTTTCGGGGGCCGTATATGATATCTTTATAGTAGTATTAAGGAATTTATTCTTATCCAAATATGGAAAGCATGCAACTGGTTAACTGTAGATCCTAAATGCAAATGCAATGGTTAACCGAAAAAAAGTGTTTAAAACCGACTGATACCCTCACTTAACCTATGACATTTAAGGGAGAATTGATTTTCTACTAGGGGAGTACATTAAAGGATGGTTCTCAGAATTTTTTCTATAACATGTATTTTCATTTATAAGGAAATAAAAAGAAAATGACCAAATTCATACTTCTTAATTCTGCATAAGTATCAGGTGCTGTTTTTGCGGATAGCGGAAGAGAGGCCTATTCAAAAAGCGGCATCCTGGCGTGACTGAAATATTTTGGGATTGTGCTGCACTTAAAGAATTAGGTTAAAATTTAATTATAGTGGTCACTGATTGTAACTCCATCTGTGATAAGCACGGTCGTCTTGGAGTAAAAGTACCGGTTCGCGTTCTCGAAAAGAAACATCTCCATGTATCTCTGTCAAACCGTCCTGTTTTTCTCTCCTTTTTCTGCCTAGATATAGGGAGCTTCTTACAGGGTTTATAGTGGTTCAATTTTGGTTATACTGAAGGATGGGGCTGGATATAGAGTTAGACTCGGGGTTAGAGTTATACGAGTAGACTTTGGGCTAGTTGGAATTTAGGCTAGGCAATTAATGGTTGGCATATATTTGTCCTAATAATTCCCCTACCATAAGCCTAACGCCTCTTTGCTTTACCTCACCCTAACTTTAACCTTGGTCGTAACCATACTCCTAACGCTAACCACACTCGGTGGTCTAACTTAGGCTAACCGGTCACCAGGCCCTCTCTAAAGTTATACATACTGAGTACTATAATTATAATAAGTAGTGACAATATACTGAAATAATTAGCGATGGATATGCAAAGATGCTTTTAACAGCACCCTCAACACACTGGACCTCATTCATTTAAACAGTCGCATCCGTTACACAGCACTCGCTGTCTTTTTTAGACCACAACTGGAAGTGGATGAGAACTAGATACAACAGGAGTGTTCGCCTACGTCTGGCCGGGTGTTTGGACCACTTACCTTTTTCCGTAAAGTGCCTCGCTCTTCTTGTGCACATCGTAGCACCCGGTACTTCGACTCAGTTGATTGAGTGCGCGCTAGCTATTCAAATATTTTAACATATCAATCACAATGATCAGAAACCATCTGCCATGTGGGACAATGGAAGGAAAGTTTAACCGAAGATGGTGGATTTCTAAACGCTGTACATTTATCTTAATTCTACTGTAAGTGGGTTCATAAACCAGTTAATTCGTCCATAAGGCACATTATCTGACTATTTCAGTTTCACAGACTTGTCGCATAGATCGACTCTTGCTTGCGATCAGTACTAACAGTAATTTGGCTAGCGATTGCCAGCTTGAGAACCGTAAATTTATGATCCCTGGCGTAGAGCACACTTATTGGGCGAACAGATTATCACCATTCCACTTCGTAAACGTCAAAATACGCGTTAGACTCGGGTATCGGCGGAATGAGCTTAGATTTCTGACTTTCGAAAGAAACAAAGCAAGCAGTTTGAAGCAGGCGGATACACCGTAATGGCACTGATTCGCGTTTCGACGCGTTCTTGTTATATATGGTCAAACACGGAGTCAGCAAGTGTTTTTAATGGTTGGGAGTTTGACAGGTGGGAGGAAAATTAATACATTTACGGATCGATTCAGGCCTAAACTGTCACGCCTCGCAAGGCCTTTTTTCCAGCTTATCCAATTGTCCATTGGAATGCAAAAATACGGGCATGACTGCGCCAGACGCATTGTTTTTTTTTCTGGTGCTCAATTTTTGGTGAAAAATCAGACTCCGAGTTTGTAAAGACAGAGATGAGGTTGCGCGCCAGAATTAAAATTATTCACTATATTACATCACAGTGAGGCAACGCGGTCATCGGTTTGTTAGTAGGTCAGTTGAATCCTCTTTCCCGCGACACTCTAAACTGCTAGAAGCAGGAACGGCTCGATGACTGACCAAGGTTAATAGTCCTACTGGTTGCTTATTTTGTTTTTGCCGTGAATGAATTCATAAACTTTCTGGAAGCTTGCCGGATGGAAATCCTCTCTCCACCAACCTCTCACTCGAAAAAAAACAGGGATATATCGAGGTACCGAGTGGAATTCGTACCTCAGATACCGTCAAAGGCGAGAACGTCCATTGCAGTGCGACGCAGTGGATGAAGCACCAGTGACTTGCGCCTGAATTAGTGCAGAATGAGGCAGACTTTCGTAGAATTTACCGCACTCGCTCTCTTCCCTCGCTAACCTTGTTACGACAGTGAGACAATGTTAAGAGGACTTGCGTTTTGCTCGGGTACGGTGGCTGCCGACTTTAGCCAGCCTGTCTACCTGTGTCACGCACGAGCTAGTCCAAGAACAACGTACCTGCATTTCCAAGGTGCGATTCGGATCTTCCAACAGTGAGCATGTCATAAAGGCCACATGAGAAATGAGCCATTGCAGTCTGCCTTCCCAACCCTCAAGTCAATTCAAAGTACTCACACGAGGGCTGAGTTAGTCCGTCAGTTGGCCATATTCCAAGCAAAGAAACTTGGATGACCGTGATAGATTTGAAAGTATTCGAATTATTATAGTGAGGAGTGTGTTGCTTTACCGCGGGCATAGATTCAGCAGTGTCGACCTAACGTTATTTTCGATCTCTTATTCAATAGTTTGCTGTCTGGGCCAACAAGCCAGCTGCTGATGGGATTGGGCGCGGACATGCCGTGCGCGCGGTAGTCATGCCAGCTGCCGACAGTCGGGATGCTGCCCGCTGAAGGCCACTATCTGATTGGTCCGATCGCCGTCCGACCTCAAACATGCTTGTTCGTTCTTTGTTAACCTTAAAAATCGCTGTTAGCTTACGGCAATACACTTCTATTCTTCTGCGCTTGCTGTTCAGTTCTCCTTTGGGGATTCAATCGACGCTTTGTTTGACGGGCGACCAGCAAGGCTTATGGCTTAGTGTATCCAGTACAAAACTATTGGATAAGGGGGTGGAAGAAGTTGCCTGCTGGACGAGGGCAAGTCAACAGCCACGAGAGCAACGTCCAAGGCTTATGGCTTAGTGTATCCTGTACAAAACTATTGGATAAGGGGGTGGAAGAAGTTGCCTGCTGGACGAGGGCAAGTCAACAGCCAAGAGACCAGCCACGGGCGACCAGCAAGGCTTATGGCTTAGTGTATCCTGTACAAAACTATTGGATAAGGGGGTGGAAGAAGTTGCCTGCTGGACGAGGGCAAGTCAACAGCCAAGAGACCAGCCACGGGCGACCAGCAAGGCTTATGGCTTAGTGTATCCTGTACAAAACTATTGGATAAGGGGGTGGAAGAAGTTGCCTGCTGGACGAGGGCAAGTCAACAGCCACGAGAGCAACGTCCAAAGTGTGTCACTGTGAGGAGTTGTCATAGGGCCTCCAGAAAAGTCGTGTGTGAGCTAGCCTTGAAGATGATCGACCAGTTAGGACAGCAGGCATTTGCCACCACTGGTGCGCAATTGCAAGTAGCCACGAGAGTTTCAGCGTTGCAAAATGCGCCTGGAGTTCGGCCACTACAGGCAGCAGCAAGTACTGCCGCTGAACGGTCACCTTTCTTCTTTCCCGTGAAAATATAGCGAAGTGGGCGTTGTACAAGTCTGCCAACCACGCATACTTCTTTCCTATTGCCTCTTTATAGAAAGTAGAGGTCTTCATGTGACTGAAGGATGGTTTGAAGGTAAACAACAAGTGGAATGAGAGTTTAAACCGGGCATAGAGCGACCAAGAAGCAAAAAATTCTTCTTGTTCACTTTCCATATCGCACTCATCAGTCGGTTAGTAAGTCGTGCAACTAAAATCCAGGGTATAGTGTTTTCGTGCGGATTTGCGAATTCACTGTCGAGCAGAAGGAAACTTACACGGCTAAAGGTTTACTTGCGAAAAGCTGAATATTTCGAACTTAGCCAAGCTAACACAGAATAAGTCTGATGGAAGAAGACCTGACGAACCAGTCGGGATTTGAAATAATAGCAGCTGCTGTGTCCCTCGTTCTTCACCACGTACTCCGTTAAAGGATTCAGCAAAACGGAAGATGCAACTGTATGTATCAACATGTTGGTTAAATGAACTGTGAAAGCAGATTGCAGAAATATTTAATAAATAACAAATACTTCTTCCGTCGTTCCTGAAGCGAACTACCTTCGTCTGTTAACATTTTGTTTGCGTGATATGGCTTATGGTGAGGAGTTGGTGATATAGTTCTAGAGGAATAACATTTAGATTGTCGGTATGTTTCAAGAGCTCCTTGTGAAAGCAATTAACAAATTCTGCTGCTGCGTTACGTGGCCTCCAGATTTTCAATGGTCGTATCAATAACTCATGATTCGAATCAAAATCGCCAGGCTCCGATGAGTCACCGGCGAACATGTTGAATGAGCTAGCTGATGAGTTGGCAAAATCGTTCTCTGTGCTTTTCCATGCATCATTTGAGACTGGATGTCTGCCAGCCAATTGGAAATGTGCGTGGATTACAACGCTGTATGAGGGCGGAAGGCAGGTCTCCGAACCAATTACAGACTATTCGACCTAAATTCAATTTGCTGCAACAATGTGAAAATAATAATTAAGCAGTAATTAATACAGTTCCTAGAACAAAACTATCTGCTTTCCGATTGCAAGAATGGATTCCATAGAGGTAGGTCCCGTGTGGTAACCTTGCTCTACCGTTTAGAACGCTGGACTCGGGCAGTTTATGGAGGTAACGCGGTGCATACAGTCTATAGTGATTTAAAGAGTGCCTTTGATAGTGTACCTCACCATCGCCTTCTGCGCAAACTGAGTCGCATAGGAGCCAGGTATAAAGCTTCTGATATGGTATCTAAGCTTCCTAATCGACCGCTCTCAAATTGTCCATGTCAGGGACCATTAGTCGGCGGAGGCTGCGACTGAGAGTGGTGTGTCCAATGGCTCCGTTCTTGGCCCTATGCTGTTCATTTTATCCGTCAAAGATTGCGTCAATGAAGTGGGTTTTAATGTCGCCATTTTTGCCGAAGAGATCAAGATATGGAGGGTCATCCGAACAGAATTTTAAGAAGAGCGTTTGCAGGCAAACCTAATTCGACTCGAACAATGGTTAAAAACTAATTTTTTTGTCGTTTAACGAAAAAGTTCAAATTTCTGCGAAACATTGGAATCAGATCTCCAAACCGCATGCTATAACGCCTGATTGCTCAGAAGGACCTGGGTCTGTAGATCACGACCTTCACTTAAACCTTTGCTGCAATGTTCAAGGTAGCTAAGTCCGTGATGCCGGTTCTGTACCTTGTCAAGCAGGCTATATCTTCCTTTGATGAAGACTGTTTCGCTCAAGTCTTTCGGACGATGGTGCCGCCGCAACTGGGATTTTCTGTCCTAGCATTGAAACCCTGGACTGCTAAGGACTTCAACATCCTCAAAAATGTTCAAAAGCGTACAACAAAACTTGCACACTGCCCTTGTACACTGCCCTATTAAACATGATTATCTAATCTCGATATTTTTGCTTTGAGCTACATAAAGTTTCAAGGTGACCTGATAAATAACATTCTTCATAATACCTGGTCGGAAATGCGGTATTGCAATTGAAGACTTCGAGTTAGCAACTACAACTAACCTTCGGGTCATCCACTCAAAGTACGGTGGCTGGCGTCAGGCTGGACACACGAAAGTTCGTCTTCACCAACATGTTGTTGAATCTTATAATGCTGTGTTTGATAATTTTGACATGTTTGCATACATAGAAGCTTTAAGGAGGAACCTGGATCAGTATTGCACTACGAACCAAAATGCCATCCGACCGCTGTATGCTTCATACGTTATGTCAACAAAGATTTGCTTTATTACTGTGGATATTTAAGTAGCAGTTGTTTTTATAATTTCTTAATGCTACAAAGTCGGCGCAAATACCCACATGGCACTTGCAGGCCATTGGGATCGTGCTACTTTCTCTATAGCATTCGTTTACCTAAAATATCTACTGTACTATGCACCTACGGATGTATATATGACTGCCAGGGCTGCTAAAGCTTTACGTATTTCGTCTATCTCTACAGGTGTCTATACCTTATTTATGGTTATTTGATGTTCACTTTTCCAATTTTTTTATATACTTTGGCTACGTGTAACAAATAGAGTTGAAAGGTATAAACCTAATTTTCCTGCGATAAACTGAACTGGACTTAACTGTCAAAATTTCGCAGGTTCGCCGACTCCATAGATTTTCACCAATCACAGTGTCCGACTGAATGACGTCATTGTGACCCAATAGTCGCAGCGGAATCGGCCAATCAGAGTGTCCAATGGAATGAATCACACGCATTAGCAGCGAACCCCTATTCCTGCGCCCGAAACGGAGAGCGGGCGTTGCACTTAAATCGAAACCGGGCCTAAACAAAGAAACCCACTTTGCGAGAAGAAAAAATCGAAATGAGCAGCTGCACGATCCTTCTGTTAGTTATTAATTATTTATTTATTGCCAGTTTACAGGCAAGGTCAAAAGGGATATACAGTAGGCGGTCGAGCTGACAGTGAAAAAAAACTCCTGATCGTTCTTTATAGTGTTTTCAGGAGAAAAAACTGCAGCTTATTGAACGGATTAAAGTTCAGGACAGGGAAGTATTGACACAGGTGCACGGTGTAGTACTTCTCCTTTCATTGTTGTAGATCAGGTATTCTGTACTAGCAGCATGTATGCCGGCGAACTGCTGCTCTCTGTCGACTGAGGAATAACCCGAATCCGGACTGCAGAGCCAGCAATATTGCCTTCAGCATGAAGTCCGGCACCGGATTCAGAGCCAAACATGCAAAGCAATTTAAAAAGTCAATTACTTAAACGCTAAATGCCGAACAATAAGCTCTAGGAGTTGAAAATCGGGAATTATGAGACTCAAAACAGGTCTTGCTGATATTTCGAAGGGGAAATAACCTTCCATGAAAACCCGATCTTTCAAAAATGACAAGAGCAACACGTAGACTGACGACACGTTATAAACACATATTAGCCTTATTTACCACCTCATTCAAAGTTAGCTGCATATATAAGAATGAATCAAACCCAAAAGCAAGAATTCAATCATTTTATCTCTTAGCGAAATTTATTTTAGCGTAGAACGCATAATGACGTCCATTAGAAAAGTCTCAAGCTTGGCCTCCTACAAAATTGAATTTATCCTTTAGCACATACATAAGCATATAATAAATTTGCAAGTACTCCTTTAGAACTCATTCCCTGTATTTAGTCTGAATAAAACACATATCCCGAAATCTGGCAGCATTCCAGAATTACCTTGATTTTAAGAGCTGGAGTCGGCCAGGCAGACGCAACTCTCCGGATTCTCATAAAATGTCAACTGTCACTAAAATCCGCGAGAAATAATATGTAACCTGATTGTTAGGATTTGGAAAACTACCAACAACCTAGTTCCCATCTCGGTAGGAGTTTCCATCGGAAAAAAGCTCGTCAGGCCTATCACCTAACTTTCTTGGGATTTAGCTCCAAAACGTGGCGTAAAGGCAATAAAATTTATACTGACCTAAAATAAGCACTTAATTTAATCCCTACTGAGTGGTAATGCCGCGGGATCTGCCCTTCACTTCTTGACTTAGTTGAATCCTACCAGCCAAAGCAGCTGCCCTGTAGTATACACTTGAAAAGCTGTTTCAGGCCCAGTTTACAATCCAAACCGGAGCACCATCCTAGACCATCTCCTCTTCCCCATTTATGTAACCGATTTCTTCTTCGTACGCACAATTGCGCGGTTTTTCAGCATGCAGATGGCTTCAAATTTCCATATGGATGCAATAGTTCAGCAAAATATTTTACGCCCTGGAAGACTTTCTGTCTGGAGTGCAACTCTTACAATGCTATTCTCATCATCCAACTGCAGTGTTCTTGATTTTGGCTTCGAAAAAAGTTTACAGTTAGATGCTGCTCGCTGATCAACTGTGGGACCTTTACAAATGAAAGCCCTCATTCTTACTCATAGCAATTCTCTAGATTTATTAGTGACTGGTAGCGTCAAATCTGCAAATGTAACGAGTTCCTTAGAACTTTAAGGAAAAAAACGGCATGTTAGGGCTACTTAAGCTAAATTCATTCAGACTTAATTTCTTGCCAGTTTTGTATTATTGCTATATCTTCTTCGGCATAATGGCAGATGGAAGCAGTAAATAACCAGAAAAGGTCCACAAACGTCTGGTGAAGTTTGCATGCAAGACCCACGCCCCCTGAGACAAGCTACATTTGAGAACGAAAGAGTACAATCTGAAACCCTTTTGAAGAGGAGGACTCTAAACCAGATACATAGACCTCTTTACTAACTCATCTTAACCAAGACTTGACTTGAATGTAAAAGTGTCCAGATGGCCCCTAGTAGCACGAGAAAATAACGAAGACATCATCTAAGTACCAAAATTCGTAACCTCTGTGTATGTTTCTTTTCACTCAGCTGGATATGCAAGTATCTGGAAGACACTCCCGAACTCCATATTAAAAAGTAGAACACTAGTTGATTTTGAAATAAACTTTAAAGGCTCCTAAGCGTTAAAACGACATACCTACAAACATATCACGAGGAAAGATAACATCCATTCGTACGCGGCGAATATCTACCCTAACGACTATAAGACACCCACATGCTTAACCGCAAACAGAAGATACAACCGCCCGGACATCATATGGACACTTCGGGACTAGTTGAAGCCTGATATCAGAAGAAGCCTGTCAAGCTTTAAAGAACTCAAACAGTTCTCCAAACAAAACATTTATCGAAGTTGAACATGCTTGCAATGGTTTTGTTAAGGTGTTCTTATACGCACACCTGCATGCTATTTTAAATATAACTTTTCTCACATGAATTTTTGGCGGACCCAGTAACAGCAACAAAAACCTCGCTACACTCGCCTGATAGTAGTCTGGAACCAGATTCCATTTTTGACTTATATGTATATTGCTTTCTCTTGAACTCCGTTTACCGTAAGTTGCTTATTACAGAGTGGTTATAGGGACTTGCTTCACTCAAAATGAGCTCCATGCTTAAGGAGATTTACATAACCCGGGTTTCAAAACGTAAGATTCGAACCTCGCGTGGTGTACCCCTTGGGGTTGCGTAAAACTGGCCATTCCAGTCTCACTTTTCTTGTGAGAATTATTAATTTGTCTCTACAACTACCACTACTACTAATACTACTACTACTACTACTACTACTACTACTACTTATGCTACACTACCACTACTACCAACAATAATAATAATAATAATAGTAGTAGTAGTAGTAGTAGTAGTAGTAGTAGTAGTAGTAGTAGTAGTAGCAGTAGTAGTAGTAGTAGTTAGTAGTAGTAGTAGTAGTAGTAGTAGTAGTAGTAGTAGTAGTAGTAGTAGTAGTAGTAGTAGTAGTAGTAGTAGTAGTAGTAGTAGTAGTAGTAGTAGTAGTAGTAGTAGTAGTAGTAGTAGTAGTAGTAGGGCTACCTGTGGGGCTTGATAACAAACCCCAAGGCAGAATGGGACGTGTGAGTTTCGTTAACGATCGGTGAGCGTTCATCAGCAAATGTAATACTCATTCCTATACGAAAGGAAGCGAATGAGTTTCCCTCACTTTTCTACTTTGTTTCCAGAAGGATAGTGCCTCCATGGTGTAGAAGTAGAGCTTCCATTCTCTGCGTCAATTAACCGCTCCCACTCCCTAGTACCCCTTCTGGTTCCTTGCGTAGGCAACCATATGATGTAAGATCCACGAAAATAGATAAATCTCATCATGCGTTCAACAAGGCCATTTGTACCGAGGGGGACCGTTAGTGCACAGTTTTTTTCAAAAATTCATTCACATGAACCGACATCAGGAGCACGTGATATGACATAAAGACGGCATTGGAAAGGTCATCAATGACCTGATTATTAAACAATTCTCATGACGAGCTGACTAGGAATGCTCACAGCCGTCACCAATGAACTTTACTATGCCTTTGTCGGTCTCCTGAAGGATGCAATGCTCCTCAAACATGCTGAATGAAAAACATGTGGACAATTATTGGCCGAATAGGCTCATGTGGTGACTGATTGCGCGTGGACAGTGCGTTGTGACTCCTAAATTGGCCATGTGGTAGATGCGCTGGACCAACACTGGGGCCAAATCAGGGTGCGGCAGGCGTTATTCTTAACTGGGATGAGGTCCCGTAACAAATGCCGAGCATGGGGGTGCGCGTGCTCAACATGGGTACGTGTAGATGCAGGCTCATGCCACACCCCACTCCGTGGGAGGTGATTCATCTGCGCCCTCTCCCGACACCGGTCTTCTTGACTGTGCCATGATACCGGGCTCAGGTGCGGTAGATGGAGCGAAAGTCTACTGTCACTTAAACCTAATTCACACGCAAGTCACCGTCCCTGCACCACCCTTCTGTGGAGCCTACGGTGGACATGGTCGGGTTACAACGGTCGAATTAACGCCGGCAGTGCGTGCAGTTGAGGCGATGGCAACTGGCATTGGTTCTCCAGTCATCGTGCGGTGAATTCACAAGTAACCGAACATGCCGATGTGTGATGTGCATGTGCGGAGGCAATTTGGGCAGGATAGGTTAGCAGTTGCTGGTTTGGTGCTGCAACACTGACGGAGGGGAAGCTGGCAGAGCTGAAGATGGGAGCGTTTTAATGTGTGCACAATGGGCTTAGCAGTGAATTCCCTTTCCATGGCGGCGCATGCGGTCGAGAAGGCTCATGCGGTGACTGAATGCGCGTGAACGGTTTGGGGACGGGAGGCGGGTGTGTGTAGGGCTCCAGGATCGAGCTGTCAGACCCTGCGCCTGATGCCATCTCTGGTCTACCAAGCACAGCTGGGGGAGGAAGTAGAAGTGCGGTAGATTCGGTCCAAGTTTACTATCGTAATAAACGAATTCACGCGCAAGCCACCGTCCCTGCTCCCGTTATACTGTGGGGCACAAGGTGGACATAGTCAAAACCCACGGTTGAACTGTCGTCAAATGATTGACAAGGCCACAAAACAGTTATTGTCTCCGTCTCCGCTATCTTTTATGGTCTGTGGCTATTTTAATGTACTCCACAACTCAGCTTACATGAGAAGACCGAGGGAAGGACATTCGATGTTTGCAATACGCACAAATTATCATGGGAATTAAATAGTCAGAGCGATGAGGCCTGTTTCTAGTCTTTACTTCCCGTTAATCCTAACTCACAAAGAGTTCATCCGGGGTCATTTGGCCTAACCATAAGCCAGATAGATTAGTCACGTGACAATGACGTTCGTTACTCTGTTTTACTTGAGGGACGGAGAATCTCACTTTCCTCCTGCAGCGTGGGAACGTACAATTACTCAGCGAAGCTTAGTACCGAGAAAAAGGTGGAACACTGGAACAAACGAGACCCGACTACGTCCTCCGATCAGGACCGATCGATGAACACCGTCCTCCCGTGCTTTTTCTTATTTAGCCGACAGCCGGCGCTAGCTCAAGAGGATAGTGTTGTACTTACAATGGCCAGTAACTCGAACGTTCCATTGCCAATTTCAGGGCCCTATAATTTATGTAAGAAAAAATTCAGAATTATTTATATGGCGCCTTAAACAGGACACGAGGGCAGGAACCACCCGCAGTACAGGTGGCATTGCGCCAAATTGCTGCGAAATTAGGATTAGGTTTAAGGTCAGTTTAAGTTTTTAGGGTAGGATTAAGGTTCAGATAAGGGCTGCTGTTAGGGTTATGACATGGAAATAAATAAATAATAAATAAATAAATTGTATATTTAAGGCCCAGAGGGCCCCATCATTACAAACTTAGTACCATGGTTTCAATAAATACAAAGTGGATAATTGCTGCACTATGTGAGCATCCATATGAACAGCAGAAATGAGTAGTATGGTAAACATATCCGATTCAAAAAAGATTTGCCATTTTTAAAACAAAAGTCAACAATCTTTGGCATATACGGTGAACTGGAAAAGAAGCAGTAAAAAAAACTCCTAGGGTTAAATCGGAGGCGGAGTTCGGCGAGCCCCCAATTTAAAAAATAGGAGAAAACTGCTTCACTAAAAAATTAATAGCTAAATGCAATGGGATAGTATTATGATGTTGCTGACTATGTATGAGGGTTCGGGACGCTCCTTGTCGGGTGAGAGATAATATAACAGTCAGAGCTACTGTTTATAAACACCAGTGGAGGTGAGAGAGGACGAACTCATCGTAGACAAATAGTTACCCTTCCTGGATTTATGCACGGGCCGCCTTTACAACTGGGGTGGGTGTTCCTATTCCGGTTTCCAGGCCTGAAAAAAATCCGAGCCACATTTTGAAAACTTTGCCAATCAGTGCAGAAATTCGTCCACTGGCCGTAGCTTTCACTACTTATGATGAAACTAAATAAAGCGGTTTTGCAACGCAACACAGTGGTCCACTAGATGAAACCTTAGTCCAACAAACCAATAGAGAAACAATGGTATCAGCATGTAATTAAATTTATTAAAATGTCCCATGGGTTACCAGTCCAAGTCGCGTGTCGACGTCTCGATTGAAAAAGGGGGAAGGGGTACTCATGCCCACCATGTGATGGATGCTGAGCGTCCGTCGTAATCGAGGCTCGCTATCTTGATGTCCCAGGGCGTCTGCCCCATCCAGCGATGGGTGACATTGTGCGACCCTGGGTATGGGAAAAGGCGTTGAAGGTTGGAATAGAAGCACCGAGGCCCGGGCATCGCGGTCTCTCGTCCCCCCCCCCCCCCCCCCCACTTGGAAACTGGCACCTGGCTGTCACATCCTCCCACAAATGCGTCAGGCCAGACGTCTGGCTGCCCACCACCCCCTCGCTCCCTTGACCGCTCTCGCGATCTCCGCGTCGGTGGGGCGGGCTTGCGACACCGATTTCAGCCAAAAGGCGAGAGGCCCTTGAGGTGACTCACATGGCTTCCGGACAGGCACAAGGCCCTGGACGCACAGGCAGTGTGAGCGATCGGAGCAGCCTACCCCATTTGTGTGGAAATCTGGGGTGTCGTGTTAGGAGTCAGGTCATGTGTAACACGCGTGGACGGGCTGTTAAGATCTGTCAGCACTGCGTCCGATATTGGCATCACTTGGTAGACCGACTCGGACAACGGAGTGGTACATGAGCAGGGGACGAGGGAGAGAGAGGGAGGAAGGTTGACATTAGGGATTCCCTCCTCATGCCACTCCATGGAATTATCCACTATAATATACTTGATGGTGGCTAATGCTCACCAATTGTGTCATGGGACCTACTCGTTCCATTGAGCTTTGGGTTTTATTCTAGAGCCCGGTAGACAGTCGCGAAGCCACTAGTGCTATACGCAGAATGAGACTACCGACGAAGACCACAGAGACTGAAATGGCCATTACAGGTTTATTAGCCGTCAGCCACCGGTCTCCCCCAGTTCCAAGTGTTACAATACCTGCGGCTCACTCCTGCGCTCTTTTGTTTGCTATCCCAAAGCTCAAACCATTGAAGCACGGGCTCATTGTCCTATCACTTGTGATTGAGTGTATTACTTATGGTAGGCAGTGCTTACCGATCGCTTTATGGGACCTTCTGGCCCGGTTGTGCTTTGGAACATGTCCGGCAGGAGTTGGACACAGAGGCAGAGGCGTCTGTCTAGCATATGTCATGAACCAGAATGGTTCCCCACTTTGTCGGACACAACAGTGGAACAGGCTATTTACCGGGCACGCACACATCAGTTTGATTTGAAGTTTCTTTGTTCACAGGGTGTGTTGGTCTATTGACTGAGGAGTAACTGCCAGACACCTAGGTCGTCATGGAACAGTGTGCATTTGGTGAAACCGGGCAGCTTCAGCCCTTCACCCAGTGAAAACGAAAATCCCGATAGCATGTAAACTTTATCAAGTTAAAATTTAAAAAAAGTTGATAAATTTGGCCTTCAAGAATGACTACTGTTTGCCTTCTCTGATTGACCATAGATAATACTTTCGTGACGAGGAGTGAGGCTATACAGAATATAACGAAGATTGAATGTCATCTTGGTATACCGAGGATATGGATTCGATTTCTTGACCTTGGAATCTTGTCAATATACCGTGTAGAGTTTTACAAGTGGTCAACGACCAATACATGTTCTAAACCAGAATTATTGTTATTTTCACCTATATCAATCAGCGGTGTCCCTGACCTGTTAGAGACCTAGAAAGAGAGGATGCGTCTGTGGGTGCGAATTCAAAGGTGCTGTGTCCTAGTGCACTTGCGCTGCGACAATTGCAACATGGGCTGTCCTGGCTGTCTGGATAATGCTACGTAATGCAGAAGTCGGCCTAAGCAGTTTTCTCAGTCACTGTAACTTTATTCACCTCCGATTTCTCCGACCCATTTAGATACTGTTGTGCTGGTAGTTCAGTCTGCTATCAGGAACTGAAGCGAGAGTTGTTGCGCATGTATATTTTCGTTTTCGTCATCATCGTCGTCATTATCATCCCCTCCTCCTCCTCCTCCTCCTCCTCCTCCTCCTCCTCCTCCTCCTCCTCCTCCTCCTCCTCCTCCTCCTCCTCCTCCTCCTCCTCCTCCTCCTCCTCCTCCTCCTCCTCCTCCTCCTCCTCCTCCTCCTCCTCCTCCTCCCTCCTCCCTCCTCCTCCCTCCTCCTCCTCCTCCTCCCTCCTCCTCCTCCTCCTCCTCCTCCTCCTCCTCCTCCTCCTCCTCCTCCTCCTCCTCCTCATCCTCATCCTCATCCTCCTCTTCCTCCTCCTCTTCCTCCTCCCCTCCTCCTCCTCCTCCTCCTCCTCCTCCTCCTCCTCCTCATCCTCCTCCTCCTCCCTCCTTCTCCTCCCTCCTCCTCCTCCCTTCCTCCTCCTCCTCAAGTTAATTTGGTATACAAATAAACGGAGGCAGTAGGTAGAGCAATGTGAAAGTATAGTGGACGGTTTTAGTGTATAAGCCCAACTTCTCACGTCATACATTCGGACTACCGCAAAACGGGACCGTACCAAACGTAAACAAGGGAGCAAATGACTTCGTCTATCACTTTCGGTTGAAGCAGGGCCGATGATCGGAGGTTGTGACACCTATCAGGCCGAAAGATGGAGCGTTCTGTTTCCATGGTTATCAATAACAGGCTACTGCGAAGACCCAGGACCATGCCACCGAGCACGCGTACCTGCATCTCTTGCTGGGCCTACAAATGGGATGTGAACGGCGTCAAAACCAAAGGAGGGGGGGTCGGTCGGAATCGTTTATACGACCCCACATACAGTACAGGGGTATAGGAGCACCACGACCGCGTACTACACGTGGCCTTCGAATAAATTCCAATAAGGGCAAATATTCCCGTATCCTTATCCCAACCCAAACCTTGACCATAACGCTACTAGGAACCCTAACCCCAAACTTAACCCTGAGTCTACTTTATCTGGCTTTCGACGCAAAGCCACCTGCATTACGGGCGGTTCCTGTTCCCACGTCATTCCGAGGGGAGGGAGGACGGGGGTCATATAAACAATCCCTACCAGGTGTGTCAAACATTCTGTTGTGATGCCCATCTCCGACTGAAATTTTATTCGTGTCGTATGAGCTACCGACGCGCGCGACAGTCTCCCTCCCCATGGTTCCACTTGTACTCAGGCAGACGCTGACCGCCTAATTTCATTGATTGCCCCGTCGTTTGCTATTTACAAGTTGTCGTTCGTACGATCTTATCTTTATACTGTTTGCGACTGGAAGTCCAATAATCTTGATGCCCCGAGAAAACTCAATCGATCAAATCAACCCCTGTGATCCAGTTTTCGGCCTCGCCGACCCACCCTGCTTCTGGTAGCTACATAGACTTGCTCGTGCGCTGCGTCGAATGCCTAAGTGATGACTCATGTCACCTACTGATTGGTTCTCCGCGCACTATGCTTCAAACTCTGCGTGCCTACTTGGCTCTTTGTCCGTAGACTGCCCACTATACGTCTAATGGTCTCACAACGGACTGCGCTGCCGATGCACTGGACGAAAACGGGGTTCAGACTGGGCGTACCGCACGCGATCTGATAACTACTGGAGCACACGGGAGGCGCATAATGGCAGGCTTTACCCGTAGACAGTTACGCCACCTCAGCCAGTGGGCCCAATCCCATCCTCAACTGACCGGCAGGCTTGGACAGGCTCGGCGCAGCCTTCGGCGAAGAGGTCCATGCTCCTTTGCATGTCCTCCTCCGTCACGGTGTTAAGGGCGCAGTCGTCCGCGAAGAGTAAGTCATTGACTGTAGTCGTAGACACGCGCGTTGGAGATTGCATACGCCGACTGTTGAGAAGGTGCCCGTCAGTTCTGTAGGCGATGCGGATACCAGGCTGCTCATCACGGAAGGCGTCCACCAGCATAGCAGAGAACATGAGACTGAAGAGGGTGGAGGCCAGTACGCAGCCCTGCTTCACTCCGTTGGTCACTGCGAATGCTTCGGATACCGTCCCGTTGTCAGTAACGCGCGCCGTCATCCCGTCATGAAGCTGACGCACCATGTGCGTGAACCGCTCAGGACAACCAAATTTCTGCATGACTTTCCACAGTCCGTCACGATTCACCATGTCAAAGGCTTTCGTCAGATCCACGAAGGTAGTTTATAGGTGAGTTCGCATCTCCTGGCACTTCTCTTGTAGTTGGTGGGCGGCAAATATCATATCGGTTGTTCCGCGGTGTCGGCGGAAGCCACATTGGCTTTCCGGGAGCAGGCTCTGCTCTAGGTGACCGCTCAGACGATTGAGAAGGATAAGGGCGAAGATCTTCCCGGTGATGTTGAGCAATGAGATGCCACTGTGATTATCACAGAGCTGCCGGTTCCCCTTCCGTTTGTAGAGATGGACGATGGTCACGTCTTTGAAATCCGGAGGAACTTGTCCTTGGGGCCACATCTCCTGGAAGAGAGTTGTGAGTTTTGCCATCAGCCGGGGCCCACCGTGCTTGTAGACTTCCGGTGGGATTGCGTCGGATCCAGGTGCTTTACCGCTGGAAATATGCTGCATGGCCCGGATGGTTTCTGGTAGGGAAGGCGGTAGATCCAGGTCATTGTTCATGTCCACTTGAGGGAGCCGGTCAATGGCAGCATCGGAGATGGCTTATGAGCAATTAAGGACACTTCTGCAGTACTCGACCCAGCGCTTCAGAATTTGCGATTTCTCTGTCAGCAGTGTTGTGCCGTCAGAGCTGAGCAGTGGTGCGGTCCCCTTGATACACGGACCGTAGATGGCCTTGATGACTTTGAAAAGGTTTTCTATTTAATTGCGGTCCGCATACCCCTGGATTTCCTCAGCCTTTCGGATCATCCAGGCATCCTGCATCTCTCGCAGCCGTTGCTTTACAAGGCACTGGCATCTGAAGAAGGCTGCTTTGGTGGCTTCAGTCCGAAGGTCCATGTAGGCTTTGTGTAGTCCATTCTTCTCCGCCAGTAAGTTGCTGATGTCGGCGTCATTAGCGTCAAACCAGTCCTGGTGTTGACGGCGTGCGCGTCCGAGGACTTCAAGGGTGGTGAACTGGATGACATTTTCGCAGTTGACCACATAGTGTCTCCACGGTAGCATTAGCAGCTGGAGCATGTAGGTCCTCCAGTTTCTCGGTTATTTGTTTGCTGAAATCAAAACAGTGAGCAGGCAAATTTAATAAATTAGTATTTAACTTACCTGGTGGCCTCTTACCTTATGGTCTTCGTCGGGGTTGCAGTCGGAGCCTCATCTGGGAGATGACGAGGTGGGGATCTGTCCAAACATCGGCATCGTGGATCGCCTTTGTTACCAGCACGTCCTGTCGATCTCGCTTCCGGACGAGAACATAGTCCAGCAGATGCCAGCGCCGCGACTGAGGTTGCATCCACGTGACCTTCTCCCGCGTCGGAAGCCGGAAGTAGGTGTTGGTGAGCAGGAGACGGTGTTCCGCACATGTTCGCAGAAGAAGGAGGCCGTTATCGTTACAGATATCGTGACCGTGGGACCCAGCATTCCCTGCCAGGCAGCGTGGTCCGTCCTGACGCGGGCGTTGAAGTCACCAAGGACAATTAACTTGTCCACCTTCGACACAGTCGCCAGCAGGGCATGCAGGTCCTCGTAGAATTTGTCCTTCGCAGAATCAGAGCTCGTCATTGGGGGAGCGTAGGCGCTGATGATGGTGGCGAACTGGTCTCCCCGAAGAGGCAGGCGGAGGCTCATCAGGCGATCATTGACACCCTGTGGCAGACAGGGCAGACGTCCCACGATGTCATTCCGGATGGCAAAGGCAACACCAGCATCGCGTCGCTCTGCCTTTGGCCGGCCGCTCCAGAAGAAGGTTTAGCCGGCACCCACCTCCTCCAGCTGACCCTGCTCAGAGAATCTGGTCTCGCTGAGAGCAGCAATGTCCACCTTGTAGCACGCCAGTTCCCGAGCGTTAGAGGCGGCCACAGGAGCATTCACCACCTGTACGAGACAAATGGAGCGACCAAACGCTAGCTGTGTGGTGCTACCCCTAACGAGTAACCCCTACTACCCCACCACCACCACCATCATCGTCATCATTATCATTAGTAGTATTATTAGTAGTAGTTGTGGTGGTAGTAGTTATTGTGATAGTAGTAGTAGTATTAGTAGTAGTAGTAGTAGTAGAAGTAGTATTAGTAGTAGTAGTAGTAGTAGTAGTAGAAGTAGTAGTAGTAGTAGTAGTGGTAGCAGTAGTATTAGTAGTAGTAGTAGTAGTAGTAGTAGTAGTAGTAGTAGTAGTAGTAGTAGTAGTAGTAGTAGTAGTAGTAGTAGTAGTAGTAGTAAAATCAACATCACCACCCCCAATACCACTATACTTCTCCTACTTTCAATCGTCACCTTAAAGATGGTGAAAGGAAAATTGGGAGACACATCAAGCTTACATATAAGGACAGTAGACGACAACTTGTTAAATGTAGGACCTTCTAATGTGGAGAATAGCACATTAAGCCATGTTATAAAGGGGCCGTAGCTGCAAGGATGAGGTTCCATTTACAAAGCCTTAGGGGTCATGCAACTGCGTTTCACAAAAGAGTTATTTTGATGACCGAAATGGAAAAAAAACTTTAATTTACACGACCTTATTTCATCCGCTCTATCTGACTTGGCTTCGTTGTGGCCCGGCTCCTATAGCCTTACGTTTAAGGTCCAGCCACAAAGCGTAGCTGTAGTCTGTTAAGCAATAATAACTAGCGTAAAAACACGGACTTGCCGAAATAAGTGTCATAAGCACATCCACAATAGCAATAGCAAACTTTACTGCAACACAAACTGAGATGTGCTCAGCCACACAGAGAGTTCCTTTTTATGTCTCAGACCTCCTTACTGTCGATACTCTGGGCCATGGCATCTCGCACCGAGAGTTCGAAAACCACGTGTGCGTTGCTTAGGCCGTCGCGTGCGCATCAATCTAACCTGAGGGTGTCGGATCGATATCTCGCATTAAGACCCAACAGATTAATCGATACTAGCGGAAAGGCCAGCTCCAGAACGCAGATGAACAGAAAGCTATATGAACTGATCGATACCTGTTGCCATGGCAAGTAGCCTCAGGTGATTTCAAAGACCTGTCAAAATTGCATGGGTAATTGCCAGATATGGCAACTGTTTAAATGACTAGCGCAATGCTGACGGCATCAGGATTACCACCTCCAAAAGGGCTGAACGTACGCGTTCAGCAACAAAATAAGATAAGTTAAAATTTTAAGCTTTTCTGATCATCCGTATGCAAGTCCAAGGGTTAATGGGTAGTTATCGTTCAGGTAGTCTTTATACCATAACTCCATTCCTCCAGAATGATGGTTTGTCTCCTGCCTGGGGTCTCAACCTACAGTGGATTTCGGCTTTTGTAGCAAAATTATCGTTGAATTTATACATGACAGTTTGACCGTCGTAGTTTAACGATGTCCACCGTATACTCCGCAGCAGGGTTGGGCAGGAACGGGGAATTGCGCTGGATTATAGTGAGAGTAGACTAGCACTGCATTTACCCCACTCCCTGTTCCGCTCCGCCATCTGGGTCCTGTGTCAAGACAGAGTCAAGAAGACCGGAGATGGGAGAGGACGCAGGCCCACACACTGCGGTTCACCACAAACAAGAACACCGCAACAAAATGGGGGAGGCTTGGATTCCAGCTGCGTGGGAGTGCCATAAAGGTCACAGTAAGAGGGAGCCATTGCAGACTGACTCTAAGTCCGCCAGTCAGCCACTCCACACAAACACACATTGGGCTGCATTTACACAGACGGTAACTAACACCTGTGCTGATAGTGTTGTGCCCCCCCCAACCCCCAACTCACGCTTGTATTACCACCTGTGGTTACGCCTATCTAGAAGTAAATTCTCAAATTAGAAGGGTAAAGCAGAGATAAAACTACCGTTAGCTGATACATCAGCAGTTTACACGCCTTTAAGTGCATCGCTCTCCGGATATTCAGCCTCTTCGACAGTGAGGAATAAGTGGCGGCTCTTCACTATGGACAATGCATCCGTATTTCCCAGGTTCTAAGCGTGTTCCTTCATGCAATTCCCTTCGATATACGCAGTTAGTTCCGCGGGAATTGCACTGGGCCATTAACCAAGGATTATTTGGTTTCATAATTGCAAAATGCATTATTAATTGTCACCTCTGGGTGCAGCCGATTCTCAGATGGTGGACAGTTGCGCAGAAGACCGGGACAAAGATTGCAAGTTGGTCATATTTTCGTCCGTCTCGCTGCAGCGTTTCCAGTCTCCTGGCAGTTCGGAAATCGTAATCGAAGACCTTCACCGCGTAACCTACAGAGTGGGCGCAGCACTTGTGACTTGTACCAGAAGTAGTTTGTACTGATGCCCACGTGTGCAGCATCTATCGCACTCTCTCTTCCTTCAGACACTTTTGTCCGATGGACACAGTGGCTGGCAAAACTGAATTCCCCATCTACGCGTGCTACACACGGTCTGGTCCTCAGTACATGTAACAGGCTTCTGCGTGGGCGACTGGGATCCCAAATGCATGAGATGACCATAACAGCCATATTTAGAAGGAGCACTTGCAGCTTGACTCTCAAACCTCCATTCACTCCAAAATATTCCCATGGGGACCGAGTAACCCCGTCAGTCGCCAACCTTCCAAGCCAAGACTGTTAGTTCCTCGTGATTGCTTCAAGTGTGTCAAATTCGGTAATCTGGAGGATGTGCTCATTTGTCATGGGTACTGATTCCCCAGCATCGGCCCCAGTCTTCTGCCCTCGTATATGCAGAATAAGGTGTGGGATAGGAGAGGATGTGGCACATGCTGGTTTCGTCTCCAGAGGCTCATTCACACCTTAGTTAGCGCTCTACCGCAGTGGTACCAGGGTATCCTGAAGTTTGGGATTGAAAATTTAGTTTGTAGGGCCTGCCACATAATAATGCTGTTGGTGAAGATGAACAAACCATTTTCGAAATAGCAAAGTTCAACGTTGTCTCTACGTGGACAATGGGGTAGACACAGACTGGGTTTGCCTGAAGTGAAAATGCAGCTGATCGCATCCGTGTAATGCACTTGCTGGCACCTTTGAAGCACACAACAGGAACCATTCTGTCCTTGACCTTCGGTCATCCAGAGGATAAGAAACCCTTAGAAACTCACAATCGTGCTTCTTGCTGACCACTCTCAAGGTCACCAACGTCGCCGCAGACCCATATCAACTTCGCCTGTCCAACGCTGCGTGCCGAATCTGACAACCTCCACCAACACCCTGACGCCAATCGAACTTTCTCCCTTCACCGATTGGCCGCAGCCGGACGAAGTCTCGAGCGTATACATTTCGACTGCCACTTACCTGATTAGAGTGCTTGTTGCAACTAATTTTTTGAGCTTTCTGTACGCTCTTTTGACCCGACATTTCGACCGTCGTAGTCCGACGATGTCCACCGTATGCTCCACGGGAAAGTGGAGCAGGGACGATGACTTGCGCGTGATTTAATTTAAAGTGATAGTAGACTTGCGCTGCATCTACCGCACTCTCTCCTCCTCCCCCACCTGAGCCCGGTGTCAAGACCGAGTCAAGAAGACCGGGGGCGGGAGTGGACGCAGGTGGCTGGCGCGGCTGGGTCCCCTAAGTCCTAGCCGCCCCTAGGCGTGCCACCACACCTCCATGTTTGGCATTTGTTATGGGAGCGCAACCCGAATAACGCCTGCCGTGCCCAGTAAATGCTTGTCCAACCTAAGTTGCCTTCCCCAGCTTGCGATTTGGGAACCTTCGTTTTGTCGACCATTGGAAACGCTCGCGTCTAACCCTATTTTGACACCCTATGTCATTCTTAAATAACTGTGTAATTAGCTTGTTATTATGTGTTTATGTGCCTATTAGGACACATGCGCCTCTACGAAAACCTCCGTTAAACCACCGGAGGCTAAGCTACATCAGCGCACACTACCTACACCAATACATCGAAAACACCCTCACAATCACCATTTACCAGAGTATATCACGGTTTCCTAGAAACCGTGGCTGGGAAGTCTGCTAATCTGACGCTTCCACCAGGCCACGCCGTCGGCTCAGTGTATGTGCTGTGTGTGTCGAGTGGCTGACCAGTGGACTGGGAGTCAGATGGCGATGGCTGCTCCATATCCCCTGAGTTAGTGAATCCTGGTGTGTGCGTTATGGGGGCCAGGTCATGCTGTGGCGCGCGAAGACGGGTACGCCGATCCGTCAGCCAATGCGCCCACTCCCCCCATCAGGCAACTGACCGGCTCGGACAGTGTCTGATGGTGCGGGTTAGGGAGAGAGTGAGGTCGACAGCTCAGCGCATATTCCTCACTATAAACAATCTGACGTGCTTAAAACTATCACGGTGCGCTAAAAGCCGTGGCTTGGAAGGTTGCCAACTGACGGGATAATTCGGACCGCGTGGTCAGCCCATTGTGTGTTTTGTGTGGAGTGGCTGACTGGCGGACTGAGAGTCAGGTTGCAATGGCTCCTTCTTAATGTGGCCTTTATGGAACTCCCACTCCGTGGGATCCGAGCCAGGTGTGGTGGCACACCCAGGGGCGGCTCCGGCCGCGCCAGCCACCTGCGCCCTATCCCATCTCCGGTCTTATTGACTCTGTCTTGACACCGGGCTCAGGTGGGGGAGGAGGAGAGAGTGTGGTAGCTGCAGCGCAAGGCTACTATCACTTAAAACTAATTCACGCGCAAGTCACCGTCCCTGCACCACCTGGTGTGGAGCATACGGTGGACCTCGTCGAAATCGACGGTCGAACTGCCATGTGTTTTTGTCTTTCAGGTCGCTTCTTTCTATGATATCTGTACAAAAAATACACATCACAACGGAGCACCCAAAACATTTCCTGGCCGCGGTTTTCAATCCTCACCCCCTACTACCCGCGATTCCTTCTACGTCGTTCTTCACCGACCGCCTCTCCTTCATCGCTCAGTACACTGGTCGTACGTTCGGAAGAAACGGCCTCGGGGACATCGTCAGGCGAGGATTCATTTGAGCACTCAGCGACCGCTCCAATCCATGACAAAGAGTTGGCCCTCTGCGGATGGCGAATGGGCCGACCTTCGACCTTCAGCTACCGAAATTCTTGCTGCCGTGGTGGCTCAAAAGCACGATGGCCGGACACTCAACATTCATCAGACCCGTCCATAGAAACAATAGCTTGAAGATGATAGGCCCGTCACGTGAATCAGTATATCGATTACTTCGTAAAGCTGGTGAATCTGGCCACGACGGACCTTCGACAGTCATCGGTGCAGACGGCCACAGACGCAAACGAGTGCAGTGGTCAACGTTGTCGTATCTGCACTACAGAAAAAGTTCCACTATCCTGGACTGCACATGGCGGAGTCCCGAACTTGTTACACATTGCATAAGTTCAATGGTAGACTACGTGCACGGAAGTTAATTACCCAACGACCCAAGCGGTGAAGGGGGAGTTTCTGATGATCAAAGCTGGTTACCTGTGTAAGGAGTACATCTTACCACCAACGGACAACATAATTGGGGTGGCGAAAGAGGATAATTACAGGAAAGCCGTTGCCACCGACAGGAATAAGACCACACACATTATTGGCAACACATTCCTGTGCGACCTTTCTCAGCCGGCATCGAATGCTAACCCTAACAACCACAATGGATAGGGTTGGGGCTAGAGGTAGCGTTACGTTTAGGGTTAGGGTGGTGTGTAGATAGGCATGTAATACGGTCCAATGCAGTGTTCAAAAATCAGCTCACTTGAACATATAGTTATTTCAATTGTTAAAGCGGGACTGCCCTTTTCCGTGCTTTAAATTGTCCTAAACCATTGCCCCCTTCTCGTAGCGCATGCCTTCCTATCGATTATGTTGTTCCGGGGTCATACAAGCATTAATTGCCGCGGCTGTCAGTAGAGCATTCTCTTAACAAATAAGGCGCTGAGTATTACTTATGTGTCATGAGTAGCGGGTAAAATCGCAGCTAGCAAAGCAAGAAGGAATTCACCAGGACGAGGGATTTATTCTGCGTATAACCTTAAACTGGTGTCTCAGGAGCAGCAGTGGGTACCGGCGTATCTAAGGCGTATGCTGACAGTGTCAGCTCATGTCCGAGAGGGCAAGCCAGGTTATGCCACCGTGGATTTATGGGAGCCAGTTCAAGGGCTTTGTATCCCAGTGGTGCTGCATTTCACGAGGCAAGGCCGGTGTGGCATGTGGGTCCCAGCTGCAGTCTGTCGGTCAGAGGTAAAGGTCAGCGGAGCGTTCGCATGGGAGGTAGATGACCTTGACGTTGTCCGATGGTTCCTATCACATGCATCTTTAATATTTCTTTCGAAATTAATTAACATGGAGTCATGTTGTCGAGCTGTCATTGTCAGAACCGACATAATACGTGTCTGGGCCGCCTCTAACTGATAGGTGACGTGGAGTAGGGTTAGATAGATTTATGCAGGCAGCTGCCCGTCTTTTGATTCATTCGTCATGCCAGTGTAACGGATCAGCACAGCCAGAGGACGATAGACTCATCACGTGGGTCAATATATCGATTACTTCGCACAGCTGACGAACGTGACCACATCCGGCCGTGGATATTCATCGGTGCGGCCGGCCGCAGACACATAGATCCACAGCGATCAGCGCTGTCGTATCCGCTGTCGATTATGACCTACCTTCTGGATGGAAATTATTCTAAAAATGATGGGGAAATGATGGACTAGCTCAACGGCCAACACCTTGCCATACGGTACTCTGACCCTCGGCACTTATTGACAACTTTAAAGCCACTTGGTACGTCAAAGTGGACGAGGTCGAGCCTGCATGAGTAGTGCTAACTGACATCCATCCGAAAAGGTTCAAAAGAACCTGGGGCAAGGAGATCTGAAGAGTTCGCAGTTTGCCCCACAGCAGAATGGACGAAGGGACGGTGAATTACGCGTGATTTCGTTAATAGTGATATAAGCATTGCGCAGCATCTATTACACTAACTTGGATCCGGTGTCATGACCAAGTCACGAAGACTGCAGGTGGGAGAGGGTGAAGGTGGCCGGCACAGCGTTAGGCCGTACCTGTCAGACATTTGTTATGGGTGTGCGCCTCCCCAAAACCGCCTGGTGTGCTCTGATATACAGCCCTGCCTGGTGGCGCAGCTCATCCATTGCGTGGCCAAGTCGGGAGATCAGCTGAAGTGATATAACACTCCCAGAACGGCGTTCTGCAAAACAGCCGGAAGAAATGATTTTAGTTGGCGAAATTGAAACATCACCACCACCCTCCCCCTCCCATGCTTAAACGGTTTCCGATTTGGGTAGATGATATCTACAGTTGGTTATCGACATGTTTTCGACCTGCTCACCATAGTCCTTTATCTGTACTACAGTGATTCAGTAAAAGAATTTGGCTATATACCCCTTAAATTATTAAGTTTAAGGTATGCTTACCTTACTTATTTGCTTGGTGGCAGCATATAAAATAAGGCCATGGAAAACGAAAACGTGGTAACTGTATACAGCAATACAATGGAAATTAACTTCTGCTGAGATCACAACAAATTTACGCATAATAACGTACGGCGCTATGGGCAAGGTTCGATACCTAAACACTTCAGGGCTAAGCTGGAAGTGCAGTTTAAAAATGCGTAGGTTAATATGGGATGAAATTACCAAGGACTGGTTCTGTTGATACCGTTCTCGAAGACATCATGAACAGCATTTAGTAAATGAATTAGAGCAGTGCTAGCGTTGCTGAATTCTAGGTGCACAATGCGGCTTGGATATTCATTTCAGGGCGGGCTAGTTGTACTTCACTCTTACCATTGAGTCTTTCTCCACATAACCGAAATGCGCTCTCAGCGTAGATGTAAATACTTCCCGCTGATAAAAGCTACTCTCTCGGATGCTGTTACTGCCAATTACGCTTGTAATTATCATTGACATTATGTCGATTAAGAAGAAACGGGGCATCTTCCAAATAAATATAAAAAGATAGCAATGGCTTACAAGAATAGACGCACCACAGAGCACTGTGAGTAGCTGATTAAGAAAGGAATCAGGTTGGGAACCTCCGTATCACGACCTAGATCCATTACCGAAGTTACTACACACCTGAAAACAGGAAAACAGCTGAAAAATTCCATCTTGAAGATTAATCCGAGAGACCACGGAACACCAATTATCAGGATGTTAGGGCACCGCCTCGTTAGACACCATACACTAGGACAGAAAACCCTGGGCGGGGTCGGAGTTCGTCCCTCAACATTCGCTTATAGATGAGTCAGCAGTAGATCCAACTGTCAAAAATGACCCGAATATCAATGGCCTTGCTAAGTGAACCCTTTACCACATAGTTGACTTATGCAAACGGTCACCGCGGACATTCCCTCGACTGCCAAAATTGCGGCGATAATTCAGCTCCTCCGACAAAAAAGAATACCAAATTGGGACAAACCACCGTTCTTAAAAGTAGTTAAAAAGAATATAAAATCGAACTTGGTATGCCAAGTCTGTCACATGGGGACGGCCAAGTTATTATCCGCAAAAGGAAATGTCCACACCGCTGTGATAGTAGCCTACTCAGTATTTACGCGAGGACCTTCCCAATCAGTCTCCCGAATCAAAACGTCAAGACCGGGACAAAACACGACCTCTTTTGTCTGGTAGGGTCGGCGCAGATCTATGGCAGATCCAAGAGAGATGGCACTATTTCCAGTGAAAGCATCGTTTCTGCTCCCTTGAATCAAACAGCAAAAGGAAATAAACCCAAAAGCAAATGAATTTAATTGCATGCAGTGGAAGCCATTAAACTAAAGTTTTACAGATCGGGAATGGCCGACACGAAGTAACAAATTGAGGACGAAAAGAGTGCGGGCTTTACCTTCAATACTAGCGTCCGAGAACACGGTCTTGTTGCTAATCCTGTTAACTCGAATGCTGATGCTATCCAGGTTAGTGCACCTGCGACGAATGCGGCGTACGCCTGGGACAGCATAAGTTGGATTCAGATCTTTGTTATGCAGACGATAAGGCCATGCGTGGCGTGGATTTGCCACCTCAGGAGTTAAAGGTTTGCGAAAACGGCAGGTAGGTGAAGCCAGTCGGCCGTTCAGCCTAGGGCATTTCGTGCGTGTTGTCCACGAGGAAGTAACGCGCTGCATGCAAAGGCATAGAGTTTCGCGGCCCCAATAATCACAAGATTGCAGCGTGACGGATAGTCATAACGAATGATGCAGATGGGTACTCCGTTGACCCGAGGATGTCTTACCTGTGACATTATCCTCTTTAACCCCTGTCTGAGTACAAATTTTCGACGGGAGGGTAGATTAGCAGTGCAGTTTGCAGTCAGTCCTACATACTTTGCTGGGTCAGGCAGTTCGAGAGGATTGAATGGGTACTACTGTAAGGTGATTCTTATCTTTATTTTTTGTTTCTAATCCACCATACCCCTCATCATGAGAGTGAGAGAGACAGAGAGAGGAATACGCTCTATTTTGAAAATACCATTCAAAAGTTTCAGTACACTTCCTTATGACTTCTATACTGCATTTTTACACAGTGAAGAATCGGCGTCACAATATCTCCTCTGACATGGTCTCTTAGTAGAGGAAAGATATTGTGACAAGTTCGATGAACCCATGATATTCACAATCAAGAAGGTCCGGGAACAGAAGGCGCTGGTATGGAGGTGCAGAAAACGGAATTGCCAGTCTGTTCGATCAGTAGGAAAGGAAACCGAATTCTTCAATTATTGTGATTTGAACGGGAGACTCCACTGCAATTTCAGGCTATGTAAAATTTAAGAGGTTGCTTATCTTTGGAGCCACAGAATGCCCCAAGAGGAAGTGCCAAAGCTTGCGGGTAGAGCCCCCAAATACTGCGGTTGACTGGTTTACTTACTGCCGGAAAGCCTGTTCTGAAATTATATCTGTTGCTAAGAGAGAAAACCTGAATGGAACCCCGAAAAATAGCGTACAAAACAATGAGGCCAGCTTTGCCGGGCGCTGTAGGTAAAACCGGGCAGATTTTTGGGTGAAGATGCACCTTCCGAAGAAAATGATGGCAATCCAGTGCAGGATTATCGGAATTATGGTTACCGTATTGCTGGTCTATGGGTCTTTTAATTGTGTCAGGGTACGGATGTCAGGTACTTCTAAACACAGAAGCGAGGTGCATCAACTGTGATCACTATCATTGGACCCGAAGGAGAAGCAGGTTCAACAATACATTCTGGTTGGTGAATGGCCAGCTTAGCAGCGACTTCCTCTGGCTGGGTACGATCAAAAAGGCGTAAATCACCAGGAAAAATACGCTGATCCGAATAGAGGTGCGCACACCCAGCCAATCGAGAGGACTTGGTTAGACAGCGAGATTCAGAATTGTGAGAAAAACTGCGGAGTTCCACAGCATTTACTGCAGTAACACTTGTATGAGCACCGTTGGCGTTTTTGGAAAGGAGATGACGACCACTTCGTAGCAAAACTGCAGGATTAAAAAAATTCTCTGTCATTTAAGCGTTGTTATTTAATTCAGATTAAATTTTCGCAATATGTATGAAATCTGATTCGGAGTTTTGACCGGTACCTAGTATGGCAGGAATCGTGCAATAGTAGAACACGGACGGTAGGATTCACGCTATAGTAGCACCAAATGCTACTGAATGAAAAGTCTCGATCGCCGAGAAAGCGTGGTAGTGCCGTAGCTGATAACAACAGAAAAAGTTGGTTGTTGCGACATCTGCCCGAGTATCACCCACCTAAGTATTTATCTTTACAAAAACGTTACCGTATCAATAAGAGAAAATGGATGGAGCCAGCCAGCCAGACGGGGTGGGTCATGGTTTATCAACTTAAGAAAAACAATGCCAGACATGAAATACAATCTAAAGCGGAGGCATTTCTCCACTTATAAACCATCCACCACTCACAATCTGGCAGTCTGTGCTGTCAGCCCAATTAAAGCCTACAACTGATCCGTGTCATGGGGACTGGACTTTTTGAGTATTGTCCGCCCTGGCGCCATAAACACCGAGGTATGGCCATCTATAGGTAGTCTTCGGGAAGGATATTCGTGTAAAAACGGAATTTGAAGTCGAACATTTTACTTTCCCCGAAATCCATCCTGGTGAAAACTCCTGATGTTCACACCATAAAATAATGCACGAAACAAGCATGGACGCAACTGACAGGTTAGATGAAATTCCAACGGCAGAGGATTTCGACCCTCCCTGGGGGCTTGGTTCTATCTGTTCAACTTCAGATAGCAGCCCAGGACCGCTAGTTATACCGACTGGGCTGATTGCCCGCCCCCAACTCACACAACTATTTTTCGGGGTTCGAAAAACCAGATTCTGTGTCTTGTGGCCGAAACGATCACCGCTTGGTTTGCTACCACCCTGGACAATAAGGTAGTGATTCCACGCCTTCGAGTTCTAGGAAGATTTCGGCGGACCAGCAGAAGGCAGTTAGGACCCATCGTACCCGAGATCGTGTGCTGCCCACCCGGACGTCAACCTCGCGTCCCGTTAACCACTTCCCCAATTACATCCCCGGGAGGCTTTGCGGTACGCGGGATGGATCAAGCGCCTATTAACCTCGCAAGCAAACACAATAGTCTGTTACGACGTGCTAAGTCGCGGATTGGAGGGCTAGCAACAACTAATACAACTCAAGATTGAGTAACCGTGACAGATACGGACCTTATGAATCCCATTCGGAGACGGATGGACCGTTTTACTTTCCTAGCCACTGCGAGCGCACACGTCCGAGTAAGGTATATAGGAAGCCTGCTCCAATTCAAGTAAATTCCCGCGGAAGACGCCACTGAAGTGGAGGTTATGCGCAAAGCGGGGTTATCGATGGACATATATTTTTTAGGGTATAAAACTATCGCATAAGAGTGCTCTGGATTTACAAAGGATACAAAGTCAACCTGAAAGTGATAATGATAGACAAAGTACGTTAGGGCTGTGTGCAGTTTGGGTTGGGCTTTTTTTCATCCAGAACAGCTAACACAGCCTTCCGGGTTGTTGAGGCTGCAAGATATGGCCTCAAGGTTCTTCTTATAAATATTCGCAATGCGAGCTTCTTCAGGAGCTTTGTTTTCGTCATTCTCTTCCGACATCTTGGGGAGTGAAAGTGATTTACGGAATCCGTTTGCCAGAATTGCACTGATCTCCTTGTTATTTATGGTGAATTGAATTGGGTCCGCCGCGGGCCGCGTTCGTAGGTAGTACATTCCCGTTTTTAGACCTAAAATGAAAATTCAGAGGTAAGTGAGCGGTTCTAAATAGAGGTAACAAAAACGAGCACGTAACATGTAACACGTAAACAACTACCTTTTTCCAAGCATAAAAGTGCATGCTCGTAATTTTTCCGTAGTTCGGTTGTGCCATGTGCAGATTCAGGGACTGACTTTGGTCAATGAAGGGCGCACGCTCAGCAGCCAGATCAATAATTGTCTTCTGCGGCAACTCCCAGACAGTCTTGTACAAGGCTTTCAGGTCAGCAGGAATACCCTGGATGTGCTGGATTGATCCTTGATTGGCGACAATAGCAGCCTTGAGATCTTCAGACCACAAATCGAGATCAATCAAATCATGGAGGAGGTACTGGTTGACAATCTGAAACTCGCCACTGAGGACTCTGCGGGTGAAGACGTTGCTCGTAGCAGGTTCAGTAGACTCCGTGTTTCCCAAAATTTGAGCTGTGGAAGCCGTGGGCATCGGGGCGAGTAGAAGGCTGTTTCGGACTCCATACCTGGAAAGGGATATTTTGACAGTTAATCCCTGCGGAGGAACAACGGTTTAATAGACTCCTTGCAAAAACTAACTCACTGTGCAATCCGCTTACGCAATCCTGCCCAATCAAGACCAGAACACTTAGACAACTCCTGTGTATCGACGCCCCACATATCCGGCTGAAGGATGCCCTTACTGACGGGACAGCCAGGATAAGATGGGAAAGGGCCATGCTTTTCTGCCAATTCACAAGAGGCGTTCAGTGCAGCAAAGTAAATGGTCTCGAAGATGCGCTTATTTAAGGCGGCTGCTTCGGGACTGTCGAATGGATAACGCATCGAAACAAATGCGTCGTAGAGGCCTTGAACGCCTATACCGATGGGACGGTGGCGCATGTTTGAATTCTTCGCCTAAATGAGAGGAAAATTTAGTAGCACAAGCCATTCAGAAAAAACTTGAATAATAAAGAAAAGTCGTGGCGTACCTCCTGGACAGGGTAGTAATTTCTATCTATAACCTTGTTCAAGTTCCGTGTGATTACTTTCGTTACATACTGCAGTTTAGCGAAGTCGAACGTTTTGGTCTGATGGTCGACAAATCTGACCAGAGAAATGGACGCGAGATTACAAACGGCAATCTCATCAGGCGAACTGTATTCAACTATCTCTGTGCAGAGGTTTGAGCATTTAATCGTTCCCAGATGTTGGTGATTAGACTTGCGATTGCACGCGTCCTTGTACAGCATGAAAGGATTGCCAGTCTCGATTTGCGCTTCAATAATAGCATACCTAGAATGGAAAGTCTGATAAGCGTGCTCAAGAGTGAAAAGAACTAATCAGGCTTATTTAAACATAACATACCACACTTCCTGGGCCTGAAGAGTCTTGCGACCTTTTCCTTCCGACTCGTATTTTGTGTACAACTTTTCAAATTCTTCGCCCCAACAATCGAATAGACCTGGACACTCGTGAGGATCCATCAGTGTCCACTTATCGTTATCTTGCACGCGTCGCATGAATAAGTCAGGAATCCAGAGAGCCTGGAAGAGATCACGAGCTCTGGTTTCCTCAGCGCCAGTGTTCTTACGGAGCTCCACAAACTGCAGGATGTCTGGGTGCCATGGTTCCAGGTAAATTGCAAAGGCACCGGGCCGCTTGTTTCCACCCTGATCAACGTACCGGGCTGTGTTGTTATAAACGCGCAGCATTGGAACCAAACCATTGGATTCTCCATTCGTTCCCGCTATAAAAGTACCCTTGCTTCGTATGCAGTGAACGTTTAGACCGATGCCACCAGCATTTTTTGATATAAGCGCACACTGCTTCAAAGTGTCATAAATGCCCTCAATGCTGTCATCCTTCATAGTGAGGAGGTAACAACTGGACATTTGAGGCAGAGGGGTCCCAGCGTTAAATAGGGTGGGCGATGCATGAGTAAACCACTTTCCGGACATGAGTTCGTAAGTCTAAATGAATAAGCATAATAACATTAGCTAGTTGGCTAACCTCAAACACAGCATCTAGATCGTCTGAGTGAATACCGATTGCCACCCGCATAAACATATACTGTGGCCGCTCAACGATTTTACCGTTTTTTCGCAAGAGATAGGATTTTTCCAGAGTCTAAAAGAATAAGATAATTAGTAAGGACTAAAGAGCAACTCAGCACGAATACGGAAGGGTTTTGGTAAAACACACCTTGAGGCCAAAGAAGTTAAGATCAAAATCTCGTTGATCATCAATCGCAGCATCCAAGCGCTCGGAATTGGCACGAACAAAATTAATCGTTGTCTCCGAAATCATCGGTGTAAATAGACCATTCTTAGGATTATAATAATTATAGAGTTCTTCCATAGCTTCGGAAAATTTGGGCTTTGTCAACTTGTGTAAGTTCGAGGCCAATATACGGGCAGCAAGCGTACCGTAGTCATAATGCTTCGTTGTCATACTTGCACAAGTCTCGGCAGCCAGAGCATCCAGCTCAGATGTTGGAACGCCAGCGTAGAGTCCCGCCACGACACGTGCCGTAATGTACTCCTGAAAACGAGGTGGAACGTATGATAAGGCTTGCTAATGCACATATGAAAACATACTTTTTAAACCTTCGAAACGAGGTAAGTCCTCATCAAATAATCACGAATGCGAGAATAGGCAACTGAAGTAAAATGACAGCCATTGACTGATATAAAACTGGTCGCAAAGCACTCCAATTAATTGGAGTCGGTTGGTGCCAAGCCAAAGGAACACCAGTTATTTGAACGTAGTGAACACCAACGGGTGGAACTGGGATTCTAGTGTAACTCTATGTTGGTGAAAAGCCGGCGCCCTTTACCCTCTCTACCGCAACTCTCCTCTTGCTTAGGCTGGCACAGCCCGCGGTTCTTCCCTGCAGTTACCCACAGCGACTCATTCCCTACCGGTTATTTGTTAGGCGCCACCTCCCATCCAGGTTAGTCATCCCTTACCGAAACTCGTCCTTGCAAATTTATCTTTCGCTCTTCCCCGAATTCTCATTTTCCCTTGACGTCCAGATGATAGCTGCTGTGGTTAACAACTATTCAGCTCGGTCTTAGCCAGCTTTTATCACAAGTGCTCCTCGTTGCTCGATATGTGCTACCCTCGACAGCTTCTACGGCTATAAAGGAAATTACAAAACTCAGAGACCTATTAGATAAACGGATTAAACTCTGAGGGCGACTGTTCGACCATATACACTGTGAAAAGGGAACTTACTATATCAATGAAGTCTCTGTGAAGCCCATCACAAAGGTTCTCAACGCGCTTCGTAATCTTGTGGCAATGAATTGGCTCACGACGACCATCTAAGAAAAGTCAGTGCTTAAAATAAAGCTCCGAGCTCACCTCTCTTGATAACATACAGAGACTTATCAGCCTCCGCGGCTTCCTTTGTCAGAACCTTTCGAGAGAGCATAGCAGACAACTCAAAAATTAAAAGTGTTCGAATGACCTACTGAAATGAGCAAATTAACAAGGTTAAACAAACTACAACAGGGATCAAACGGTCAAAATATGTTTATTACACAAAATAAGAACAGCGATTTCGCTGCAAAGATATACCTTGGCGTATAACCTAAGATTTGGTTAACATTTTCGTTTTTAATTTTCTAACATTATTTAGAGGCACACCCAAATCAAGCTGAAGGAAACGTCCGAAGAAATTGCACTGCACTTCTTTCGTCACATATCTTTAACCTTGTATCCATGCCTTATTCCTGCCTTAAAAGCTCTTTAGAGAATCCGTTTGGAGTTGCTTGGGTTGGAAGCTCTTTACGAAACCCATCAGCACTATAACACTTTCAACTTTTGAGGATCTTTCCTCAATTTAAGTCGATACTTCGAGTTATAGACACCACTTAATGGAGTAAACTGAGAGATGATCATATATAGTACGCAAAATTTGACCGTATAAGTTCCAATGTATTGTGATTAATAACATTACGTCTACAAACAATTACAAGGGCCATTTCTGACTTAACCAGCATCAGCCAGTCATACCCAATTCAAAATGTCCACACCCCGAGTTTATAACTCGGAATATTTGGTGAATGATTCGAACTCTCTACCAATGAGCTACGGAATTCTTGTCCGGTGCTTAAAATAATAATGGTTATTTATAGGCTGTGATCGGGAATATACATAATGAAGTGGAGATCCCCAATAAAGTTACAGTACATGCCACATTAGTTTCCACATTCCTCCATCAAGATCACGTTGTCTCGTCCAGAATTTGTCGTCTCACCTCGTTGCTCTTTCAAAACCAGGTCTAATGCATCACAACACCATGTGTGTACTTTCAACGAGGCGTCTGGGTGCAAGATTTTCCTGCTGTGTAGGTTAACAAGTCACCCCATACATATCATACACGTGTTGGTTGTGCCTCATGCTCCTAAATGATGTCCAACCGTCAGCGGTGACTTTCTAAAGCTTTACTGCTAAACTTACCGTACGTCATAAACAGGCAGAATAAATCAGATGAGGGTATCCGGTGAGTTCTCACCCTGTTTCTTCGAGGATTCGTCTTCATTTTCAGGTTACAATCTCCTACAGAAATGAAAACATGCCATCCAAAAGGTGGCCCAGGCTAACTTTGGCCACTTTTTCTCTAAAATTAATGACCCATGATGTATTTCGCCAGCCTTCTGGGGTGTTTATGGAGTAACACTTTTCAAATCCTTTCGGGAATGAACCAAAATATGGCCAAAAACGAATGCCGACAATTTACACCTTCCACCAGTTTAATGTGTTTTGTGGATGCAAACATCACGATTGAAATACAAAACCGAATAAAAACCTCGTACGCAACCTACAGTCTCATCAAATGCCAGTTCATTTCCTACACCATTAGAAACAAAATAGCTACTTCGATCTCAAAAAATCTTTTGATCAAGTTCCCATAAAAGGCTAATAATAGTGCTAATAATTCATTGGATTTAACCTCCTTGCTTGAATTTATTAAATCCTAACTATAAACTGATCGCTAGTAGTGCAGAATCGAAACCTTGTAATAGAACCGAGGAGGCGAGTACCAGGATTTCGTCGCGAAGACGGGGAGAGAATCATTTGAACAAGAGATTTTGGAGCCTAAAGTTTCATATTATTACTCAAATCCGTCATGAGAGACAGTCAGATAAGTTTTTTGGATTTCCCAGGTTTTGAAGCATTTATAGGATTTTGTTGCTAGGCCACTCCATGCCTATCACAATTGGCAGCCCCAGAATGCATCGCAAACAGTTGCACGTGGTGTCATAATCATCTGACCGGCTAGATGTTGCAGTAGCAGTTGCCTTGTAGTTGATTCCCCGTCTCATTAAATCTCATTGATTTAACAAAAAAGGGCTTCTCACGCGAAATCAGTCAAAATGGGTCTCAAAATGTTTCAAATGAGTAAATAAACGACTGTTCGTAAAAAAGAAGGCATTCATTGTTTTGATAGTTAATATTTACTAACATAAAAATAATGAATTTTCACTAAAACCCGAGTTTAAGATAATAGTTATATTATAAATCAACCAACTAAGACTATATATAAAGGTGCATAAGGAACCGGGGCGCATAAAAACGGGAAAATAATGTTAAATTTAGCTTATTTTAATTTATATGACGAAAGAAGCATGAGTCTTAATATCAGAAAACACAACTCTGCACACTATTTTTTAAACTCGTCTCCTGACACACGGGCCAAGATTTTATTAAGTTTGCTGGATGTAAACTACGAGGAAGAAGCAAATACGACAGGCTCCAAACTCCTGCAAAATGTTTTGGAAATGGAAAAGGATATCAAGGCCTAAAATGGAGGTCGAGAAGTTGAAGAAACGTCCTTGACTTTTACCCGAAGAGAACAAATTGGCGATGACGGAAACTGAATAACTAAAAAAGCATATTAAAATACAGTTTCCTCGATCGTGACAACGAATGAGGACGATGGCGGTGTGTTAAAGCGTTAGCGGTATCCCCGCAAACCCCCTGAACGCAGAAGACGACGGAAATCTAAGTGATATAATTTAATTCCTGAAAATAAGAAACAAACACAGAGGCATCGATTTCATGGCAGTTAATGTATATTTATCAAAGGCATGCGTACATCTACATCTGACACCCCAAAAGCAAGAATGCACGACGACATGGAGCTATTTCAGAGCTTTCTTGAATGTCTTTTAAAGGAGGACGAGAGTTTCACTGTTCTAACAGCCTTTCGAGTGGGTCAAATGAGAGACTCGAATGACGAGTCCAGCCAACCAAGACAGCTGAAGATTGTCCTTAAAATTAGGTAGGAGCCCAGCTTTTGCTGAGTAGAAAATCTATGCTCCGAAATTCTTACCCAACTGTTTATTTTCAGCCGGATTTTTTCACCTGCTCAGAGGGAGAAATGGAGAGGGCCCAAAGTAGAACTCCTCAAGAGATCCAGACTGGGCGAAAGAAATCTCAAAATCCGGAATGGCGAAATTATACACATAAAGAGGTCATTTCTCTGGAGAAGGCCCATGAAACTGGGTATGAAAGGCAGCCAGATCCCAATAAACTACCGCTCAGCGCAACAAATGTCAGTAAACACATCAACTCCCAATTTGACCAAAAATCAGTAGCCTGTTACTCAGAGAGTGCCTGGCATAAGAGACACAACCATTATAAAAATCCCGATCCAAATATTGTCCAAAAATCTGTCCAGACGAAGCTTCGCGTTCTTCATACGAATGCGTATCGTTTGCTGCAGAAAATATGTGAACTGAAAGCATATATATCCAATGTGCACCCAGATGTCATTTCCATTACAGAAACTATGTTGCAGGTGTAAATATTGGACGAAAAAAAAATTGACATCAATGGATATCAAATTTTCCGTCAAGACAGACTGCACAAAAAGGTGAAGGAATAGCAATCTAAGTCAACCGAGCAATCATATCATCTTATCGCAGAATTGCTTGCCCTTGCGACTGCGAAGCAGTTTGGTTAAAACTAACGAGGAATGGAGAACCAAATCTGAATTTCTTGACTATATACAGACCACCAAATCAAACTTCAGAAATTGACGAGATGATGTTCGAAATAATTAAAGTTACGGCTCAGGCTCATGACACAGTTATCGCCGGAGATTTCAATGCACAACTGATTGACTGGAACACATTATCCGTATAAGGTTCGTGGTATTCCTTTAGCTCCAGACTATTAAAGCTCACGATGAATCTCTTTCTCGTACAGAAGGTTAGATTTCCAACGAAAACTGAAGAGGCTCAAATGGCGAATTGCTGAGAGCTTGTTCTTTCAAAGGACCAATTGGTGTAGATGAATTTAGTTCATTCGCGCCGCTTGGTAAAAGTGACCATGTGGGAATATTGCTTGCACACCAAACAAATGGAGACTCATTATGTTCAGTTAACTTAATAGGGCGCGGATTTCTCTGCGACAATGGATGATTTATCGGCACTAAATTGACAAAATTTTCTCACCGGAAATCCGGATATAAATTGGACCACTATCAGGGGCAGTATAACCGACGCTATGCACCACAAATGCCCTATTAAAATAGTCCAAAAGGTAAACCGCCCTGTTTAGTTAACCCGAGATTTGAAAAGACAACTAAACCAAAATAATAAACTGTGGAGAAGGAATGTAACTACAACTCAACCCATGAATAACGAAATATTTCGTCGAAAGTGGAACGAAGTAAGGTTAATTATGCGCAGATCACGGAAGGAGTACGAGGCTGAAATTAGAGAACGGGCCGTCGATAAACCAAAATTACCTTTAGCTACATCAATAGTAGGTTGAAGTATAAAGGGGACGAAGGCGGTGTTGATAATTGAGAACAACAAAGATATTAATGCTAAGCAAGATAAAGCAGAACACCTGCCTCGGTTTTTCATATCTGTTTTTACAGATGAAGTGGATTTTAACCAAAAAAAAACTTTCAAACAACTAGTAACGACCCAGTCATTGAGGACCTCGAATTCACAGAAGAAGATGTGAAGAAGGAGATTCTTGCAATCAACGACGCCAAGTCTCCGGGTCCTGATCAAATACCAGCAAAAATACTGAATGAGCTTGCTAGCGAACTCTCTAGGCCGCTCTCGTGTATTTCCCAGTCGTACTTCGATCGAGGCATCCTGGCCTTTGATTTGAAATCAGCAAATATATATCCTATTCACAAGGGTGTAACCAGAACCAGTGCTAAAAACTATCGATTAGTGAGCCTAACATGAAATTGTTGCAAAGTGATGGAGAGGATCATCAAAAAGGCCCGTATGAAGTTTCTCGAAGAAAAAACTTCCTTGACAGTAACGAACATGGATTTCAACGAAACCACTCCTTTTTGACCAATATGCTTTATTCAATAGAACAGTGTTCTGGGTCATTAGATGAGGACAACAGATTTGATGTCGTCTACATCGACTTTAGAAAAGCCTTTGATATTGTTCCTCACCGCAGGTTACTCTAAAAGGCCCGAGAATCCGAAATAAGAGGGAATTTACAAAATGGGATAGAAAACTTCTTGATAGACCGATTTAAGTCCATTTGCATAGGTAATGTGAAATCAATTTCCATGCCGGTTGTGAGTGGTGTACCTCAGGGCTCCGTTCTTGGGCCGTTACGTTTCTTAATCTATGTTAATGATTGTATAGTCACTTTAAGTCACTTTATTTATGGAAGTATGCTTTCGCCTTTGAGCTCCCTATTCAAATACAAAAATGTCAAGAAAATAAACGTTTACAGTAATAAATCTGAAAAATTAAAATACAAGGTCTTCGATATGTTGGGACCAGACGCAAGCTGCCACTTCTGACACAATCTTTATTATTGGTTAAATATTTTCTCAGCAAATGAGTATCTAGTTTGCATTTAAATGTGTCAACAGTTCTGAAAGGACCAACTCAACAAGGAGTCCGTTCCATGCTCTAACGAACCTCTGCGAAAAGACGTTCCGACGGAAGTCCGTATTGACCAAATTTCTCTGCAGTTAAAAGGGATGAATCCACAGATGTTCCGGCCCAACCAATTCGAAGAGGTCAGCAAATTCTAGGGCACACTCACGGCCTCTGACAATCCGATATATTTGGATGAGGTCACCGCGTAGTTGCCTATAATTGTGAAAAATAAATCAAGTTCAGCTAGTCTGGATTCGTAAGGCAGATGACTAAGATTCTTAACCATCTTCGTTACCCTCGCCTACACTCGTTCCAGCTGTAGATAATCCTTCTGAAACCACGGCAGCCCGGTCTGGACGGCATATTCCAAATGAGATCGAACAAATACCCCATAGGTTTTTCAAAAGAGTTCCTTATCAATCTGCGAAAATCCTCGTCTAAGCGCAAATAAGACCTGTATCAGACGTTTAGCTGCCTTTAAATACTGTGAAGATGGTTTAAGTGAGGAGTTTATTAGAACACCGAGGTCCTTCTGTTCTACGACAATCGAAAAGGGCTGCCCATTGCGAAGGTATTGGTACGAATAATCATCCTCACTGGTCATTCTGGTACGGAGTCTTAGGACCACACACTTACCAGCGTTAAAATTTAAGAGCTAACGAGCAGCCCAGTTGCTAAGGCGGTTGAGACTCTCTTGAAGGGCGTGCCTTTCAGAATTAGATCCGATGACCCTCCAAAATTTAACATTGCCTGCAAACATTACGGCACTGCAACCCAGGTTGCTGACACAGTCGTTAATGTACACTAAGAAGAGTAACGGCCATAAGACGGAGCCTTGGGGGACACCACTGAAAACAGTAGTAGATGTTGACTTCAAGGTTTCGATGCGCACACTTTGCAATCTTCCTGTAAGAATATGCGATCCATATCAGCAGCATTCCTCTTATGCCAATTTCAGATTAATTATAGATTAGACGTTTGTGTGGGACACTGTCAAACGCCTTCTTGAAATCATTATAGGTGACGTCAACCCTAACATATTTGTCCAATGCACGAGTCCACTGCTCTGTGGAGAACAATAAACTAAAAATACAGGAGCGAAAGATTTCACTTTCCAGAGCAAGCTTAACTATTTTACACAGAAAGGATGAGAAAATATAATAAACATGTTGGCCTTCTTGATTTATGATTCCATTATTTTACAGCAAATGGAGGTAAGGCTGACAGGCCGATAATTATTGACAGTAGATCGAGCACCACTCTTGTATATGGGGTATATATTTGCTGCCTTCCATTCGGATGGCAGTTTCCCTGATTCAAATGACGAATTAAATATATGCGCTAGTGGTTTGGACAGTTCACTGGCCAGTTCTTTCAAGAACTTGGCCGGTATATCGTCCGGACCAGATGACTTCGCTTCTTTCAGATTTCGCAGTTCTAGTTCCACGAGAGGATCCTGGAAGAGTATATATTCAAGCACTGGACCGGCGTCTATAACAGCACTGTTTGCGTGGTCAAGCTGAAGTTCCGGTTCTCTAGTGAAAACCGAGGCAAAAAACCGACCTAAGTACTCGGCTTTGTCGCAATTTTCAACGACTTCGACACCATTCCCTTCCATGAGTACTAATACTGGGTCCCTTGTTTTTAGTCGGCTATTGATATATTTTTTGGTTTATATTCAGCCTGTTGAATAATTCTTGATTCATAGTTCTTCCTGGCCTGACGGATCATTCTTTTTACAGCGGTACTTTAATGACGAAATTCTTTGAGATGCTCTGCTGACCCTGTTTGCCTGAATACCTTCCATTTTTTATTCTTCTTCTTTAGCTGCCTGTTAAGTTCTATTGTTAACCAGGCGGGGCGACAATTCTTTTTTGCACCTTCACTGGACAAAAGCGTTCAATCAGATCGAGTGAGACTGTCTTAAATGATCGCCAGTCGTCCTCTGGATTCCCATTTAAGCAAACAATCCCATGTCATAGACATAAGTTTTTTCCTCATCGCGTTAAAATCAGCCTTCCATATATTTTGCTTGCATTCCGTTCCATTCTGGCGCTGAGAATAAAGTGAGTTATCCCACATCAGCGTACTATGGTCACTCTTACCGAGGGGTGCAATAGAATAAAATTCATCAATGCTAGAGAAGTCCTTCGTAAATACAAGGTGCAGGCAATTTGCTCTCTGGTTCTCTCTTTATCTCGTTGGTATGTTAAACTTCTGTAACAGAGGTTGGTCGAGAGTGAGATCCATTAGCTTGTGGCCGAAGGAAGTTGGTGCACCATCAACTGCCAGATTAACCCAGTCTACTATATGTGCATTGAAATCTCGGCAATAAGCACCTCCTGGTGACTTGCTACTTCCTTGAGCAAATGGAGGAGGGATTCATCAACTGCACTTGGAATGTTCGGTGGTCTGTAGATCGTCAAGAATTGTAGGTTCTGTGAACACTCCTTTTTAATCTTTATCCAGAGAAATTCATATTCAGGGAAGATGGAGTATTCTCGTTCGACTGCCGAGATTCCTGTCTAACATATACGGCCACTCCTCCTTCCTTTCTATTTTCTCGGTCTTTTCGAAAAAGTTGGTATCCATCTATCGAAACCTCACTATCCGCGATTTCGGCTTTGAGCCACGTTTCCGTAATGGCAACGATATCGGGGGTTCGGTCTGATACTAATGCTTTGAGTTCATCTACTTTCGATAGGAGACTCTGAGCATTGGTATACAAACATCTTAATTTAGACTAGGTAAATCCTCCATATAGACTTCTGCGCATTTCGTGCGATTGAATACTAGAGTCTGTCATTGTTTTCCGAGATCAACTGGTGTCCATCCCGCCGACGCTGAGTACTGATGAGTGGTCATCATCCGAGTTCTGGAGCGCCTTCTTTTTATTTTTCAAGCTCTGTACAGTTGGGTACATCGTATTTAGTGTCCTCCGTCTCGGTGAGAATCCACTTTGATTATGTACGGGGTCTGCCATAAGAAAGACCTCTTTATCACTTTTATTTACCCGTCCTTTATTTGGAGCCATTTTTCCCCCTGCTCGGTTTTCCTCTCCAGTTCTGCTCTCAGCATCCTCATTTTGTACCTTTCCTTGGGTTCGTAATCCGGCTGAAAAAACACATCCCTGTGTGAGCTACGGAGAGTCGTTCTCCGTTCTAGGAGGCGTGAAGCCTGAACATCATTTTCAAGAATGATTTTAAGAGGCCTTGGTGATGAAAGTTCATGTGAAACATCCGCTTTTCCTAAACGGAATGCTTTGTGCACTGTTACGCATTCGCCATCTCGAAGAATCGAATATGAGTATTCTCGGAAAAGACTGAGGTCATGTTCTACCCTTTCCTTTGCAATCAGAGAAGTGGACTCGGGAACCCCTTTACTAACGAGATTTCGTTTTCGGTCGAAATGTATGTTTGGTGACTTTGAGTTCAGATTTGTTGATAGAGCATCAGTATTAGGAAGAATGCTACTCTGGTTGACGATGTTATTTTCATCAGTATTAGCAACTATTCCTAAAGTTAATGGCAAACCCCCTTTGGAAACTTTGCCAATTGGTCCTCCACTTGCTCCTGAATTACCAACAGAGGATTGCACTTGAGTATCTATTGGTAGGAACGAGCTTTTTCCGGAGTTCAAACCACTTTTTTGTGAAAGCTTCGAATTCTTCGTCTTAGGTGCTTCAAATTCGATGTGCTTTTCAACTTCACCCTTTTTTGTATCATTGAGCGACGATGCGCATATGTTTGTGTATCCAGCACATTTCTGCTTCTGTCTAAGCTCGATGACAGTAGTAAGGTGCATGAGCTGGTTTGATCTCCCTTTTGAAGCTCTGTAGACGCAATGTCTTTAAGCTCTACATGAGGTATTCTTGAGGAAGCAATATTTGCATACGCTATTTCTTTGGTTGGAATTCTCGTTGCTGCGGGTGATTTTTTTCCGGGTGAACTTTAAACCTTCTCTTTGAGATCGGCCATTTCTTGTTTCAAGTTACTTATCTCTTTCTTCATCAATAAGAATTTCTGCAAGAGATTTAAACATCCCATGCACTTTTCGTCCTCGTAGGTGACATTCATTAGTGTTCCCAGGCTTTTTGCCCGCTTGGCAGGAGGAGAAGTGGTAACAGAATATCTGTCTTTGTCATCTTTTTGTTTGGATACAATTTTGTTTTTCAATGGTCGTGATGACGTAGCGCAGTGGTTTTGCTCGTCGCCACATGAATCTGCGACCTGGATTCGAAACCCGCCCGCGCTGCGAAATTTTTTCTCAGCACAGATGAGTCCTGAGCGTCTGCGTTTTCCATACCTCTTATGACTGTATTCGAATGCATTTAATTTATAAATCCTCTTAAAAAACTGGGCAAGGACGCAATAGTATTCAGCAGTCAGACTTTCTAATAAGCATGCAACGACTCAGCCTTTGTTGCGACTTCTCCCTCCCTGATGAAAGCAGATTAGAGCAGCGCACCGCTGGCGTGAATTTGGAAGCAAGTGAACGTTGAAGCTTGTTTTTCTCGTAGGAATAATGTCCTGGACGTGGAATAATCCTCAGTGATGGAATATTTGGATAGCCGCAGAATCGTTAAGTCCAAGAAAATATTTCCCAAATTTAGAGACTGGACAATCCACTCAAGATTTATTCCAAATCAACGTGTCTTCTACACTAAGGTAGAGCAAGGTTTGAGCAAGCTTCAAAAATGGAGCTTGCAGGATATAAGCATAGGGAGTCTCTTGAAATTAGCGATGTTAATTCTTATAGATCTGTTGCTCAGGTCCTCTCTCGCTGTTATATTTACCCTTTTGCAATTGCAATAACTGCAAATGTGTGCAGCTGACAATGAGGTAGAAATACAATAAATTGTCAATAATTAAGGAAGTATTTTCAACAGAAAACGAAGAAATCGGTTAAAAATTAGAGAATTCACTTATCTTCAAATTTGAACCAACCGCCTTCGACCTCGATCTGAAGTTATCCAGGACCTTTGACCTCTACAATCGGCTGAGTCGTTCCTGAATATTCTTCCTATCATTTATTGTTTTTTAAAAGTGGTTTTGAACGAATAGGCGCATTTAATTCAGTATAATTCAGTATATGGTTGCAATTTAAGGCCGTATTACAAGGACTTATCACCAACTACTGTCCTAATTCGAAAAAAAGATCACCAACAGGCCCTAGTGGCTAACGAACACACTGAAGAGTGAAGTAAACCGCAAGCGAAAGCTATAGTAAACTTATCTCAGGGAAAAGACCACCGAATCGCTGACGAAGAACAAGACGCAGAGGAACAGGTTAAAAGGCCTGGTTTATAAAGCCCGCCAAAGTTTTGAGAGTAACTTGATAAACCGTGCAGCAGAAAACCCGAAGCTCTTCTACATCTACATTAGGCAGTGCACTCAAAATAAAGACCCCATCCCTTTGTTAAAAACGGATGAAGGCGTCAAACTTTGCAAGGACGAAGAAAAGGCTGAGCATCTATCTGAGTTCTTTCAGTCGGTTTTTACGAGAGAAGCCAATCTAACCGCTGATAACTTTAGTGCGGAAGAGGTCCCGACAATTGACTCAGTGGTCATAACAGAACCTATTGATCTGCAGGAACTACTGAAGCTGGAAGAAACCAAATCGCCAGGTCCTGATGTAATACCGGCAAAGTTGTTGAAGGAGTTGGCCGTAGAGTTGGCAGAACCCTTGTGTCTACTCTTCCAAGCCTCCCTCACTGCAGGCAAATTGCCACCCGATTGGAAGACCACGTGGATTTCCCCAATACATAAAAGTGGCAGCCGGGCTTCCGCAAATAACTACAGGCCAGTAAGTCTCACCTCCATATGTTGCAAGATTATGGAGCGAATCATCAAACGTGAACTGATGCAGTTTCTGGAGCGGCATCATCTTCTCTCTGAAGCGCAGCACGGATTCCGCAAGGAAGGGTCTGTTTAACTAATTTGCTCTACTGTCTGGAACGATGGACCCGAGCGGTCGATGAAGGAAATGTAGTGCACGCAGTGTACATAGACTTCAAGAAGGCCTTTGATAGCGTGCCTCACCAACGTCTCCTATACAAACTCAACCGTATTGGGGTAAGGGGTAAGCTTTTGAAGTGGATCGAAAACTTCTTGATTGGGCGATCTCCGATTGTCTGTCTTGGCGATCAACAATCGGCGGAGGTGGTGGTTGAGAGTGGGGTTCCTCAGGGCTCCGTCCTGGGCCCTATCCTCTTCCTTATATACATTGATGATTGCGTAAGTGGCTTGGACTGTGACACCGCCATGTTTGCTGATGATATGAAGCTTTGGAATGTCATCCACAACGCAGCTGATGATGAAAATCTGCAGGCGAACTTGCATGGACTCGAGGAATGGTCGCACAACTGGCTCCTCCTATTCAATGCTACCAAGTGCAATTTTCTGCGATTCGACAGAACCAGCTCCGGGCACCAGAGAATTTACTATCTGGACGACACACCGCTACCAGAGGTAGAGGCTCAGAAAGATCAACTGGTATGGATCACGCCCACACTGAAGCCATCGTTCCATTGCTCAAAAGTACCAAAATCTACCATATAAAGCTTTTATCTAATTAAGCGAGCGTTTGCAAAGTTTGACAAACAGTGCTTTAATAAGGTCTTCGGGATGTTCGTGCGACCACAATTGGAATTTGCCATACAAGCCTGGAGACCGTGGTCTGTCAAAGACCACAACACCCTTGAGAAGGTCCAAAGACGTGCAACCAAGATTGTTCAAGGTCAAAGCTGCCTGCCTTACGAGACACGATTGTCTAATCTTGATCTGTTTCCTCTGGACTATAGACAGCTACGCGGCGACTTAATACAAGCCTTTCGAATTCTGCGGCTTCAGGATTGTTGCCTTGCATCTGGCGACTTCTTTGAGCTGGCCACTGCCACTAATTTGCGAGGACATCCCATTAAACTACGTGTGACAGGTGCAAGACTCGACACAAGAAGATTCTTCTTCTCCAACAGAGTGATTAAGGCCTGGAATGCTCTGCCGGCCGACATAATCATGTCCCCATCCGTTGACACTTTTAAGCGGAAGTTTGACCAGTACAGCCATAAGTACCACAACGACATCCGAACCGAACAAATTTCCTGAAACATATTCCCATCCACAATTTCCGCGTCATATAACATACGACTCCCTATTTTTGAGTAAAATTATTTTATAATTGTTTGTCCGATGCCCTGCAGTGTGTCCGGGAGATAACCCTTTGTCCAACGTCCATTATATGTCAGTCTTTTTTAATTTACAGTGTCACTGACATCAATAGGAAGCTCAAATGCTTCGCCTATATTTCCCTTAATAAAAGTGAACTGAACTGAAATATATAAGGGAGATAGGAAGAGCCTTTGAAAACCTTACTTACAGATAGACGCTAGCAAAATAAGCAAATGTTACATGGCGATAGTCATTAAAGTATATCGATCATTGCTGTCGACTAAATATATGTTCATCAAGTAAAAATTAATCAAGTCTTCTTTTAAACATTTCAACGCTTTCAGCCTGAACGACCGAAGCTGGCAGTTTGTTCCATTCTTCAATCACCCGTTGGGAAAAGAATTTGGCCCGCACTTCAAGTTTGGCGTGATTTCTTTTCAGTTTGTATTGGTGACCTCGGAGACTTGTCATGTTTGCCAATTCAAAAAAGTTGGCCATCTGAAAGGCACAATCAACTCTTCTGACCAGTTTAAAGACTAAGATCATATCCCCTCTGTATTGCCTATAAGAGAGAGGAAAAATTTGAAGTCTTGCTAGGCGGCCCTCATAGGGTAGGCATTCAAATCCTCTGACTAGTTTCGTTGCCCTCCGTTGAACTTTCTCCAGCAGAGCGTAGTCATGTTTCGTCCAAGGGCGCCACGCCTGAACGCAATATTCCAACACCGGCCAGATAAATGTTCCAAACACGCGCCCAAAAAGCTCTCCGTCAAAATTAACGAAGGACCTCCTGATTGCGCCTAAAATACCCATAGCTTTCTTTGCGATATTCGCACAGTGCGACGATGGTTTGAGAGTTGGTGTTATCCATATACCCAAGTCCTTTAGAATATTTACCTCCTGGAGTTGGTGACCACTGATGAAGTACTGGTATTCAAACCTAATCATCCTTCTGCAACTAGACCGCAGTCGGATTATTTGGCATTTGTTAAGATTTAGGTTAAGCAGCCACTCATCACACCATGTTTGCAAGCGATCTAAGTTTTGTTGTAATTTTCGCGATTCCTCCGGTTTGTCAATCCAGTTCCATAACTTCAGATTGTCAGCGAACATTACCTTCTCGCATGTCAGACAATCAAGGCAGTCGTTCACGTATATCAGAATCGGGAATGGGACCCAGAACGCTGCCCTACGGAACTCCACTGCAAACGAGTTCCCAGTGAGACTTAGCGTCTCCAATACAAACACGCTGGTGCCTGCCTGTGAGAAAGTCGGCCAACCATTTGAATAGGTTTCCAGTCACACCCATTTGACGCAGCTTAAAGATCAGACGTTTACGTGGAACCCTGTCAAAGGCTTTGCTAAAGTTAATGTAGACCGCATCGACTGACAAACCCATTTCAAATGATTTTGTCCAACTTTCCGTGATTTTTATCGCATTTTAATAGTAAGACAACCTTTGAAGATATCTTGTGAAAAAAGCGACATTAATGTTTTCTCTCTGACACATTTTGGCTAATTTTACAGCCAGAGTACAGAGTGGATTGAGCTTTAGTACGGCTGGACCAATGAGCGGGCCACATGATCAATACTACAGAAAAGTTTTGGCGTTTTGACCCCCTCTACTGCCTTTTTGTGGTTCGTCTTTCTTCTAAGTCCTTGAGATATTTTGGTTGTCCTTGAAATAATAATTTAATAATTTGGAGGTTACCTCTAAACCGTTTTGAATAGAAGGTTGTAGGCGGTGGTGTCCAAGTTATAAAAACATTTAGGAAGAACATGCTAGCAACATTAGAGAGTGACGTTTACCAGTCTATTGAAAGTATTCGTTGATGAACCCTCACCGATTGCTACCGGAACTCACTCGTCCCGTTCTGTCTTCAGACTCACTCTCGAGCGCCGCCAGCTGCAGAACAGCGACAAGTACTAAAGTAGAAATTTGCACATTAAGCGATGCAATGGTTAAAGCGTTGGATTTTTGCTCCACGGGTCACAGGTTTGATCCTCGGGTTGTTTACAACCTTGGGCTGGGTATGACCGACTGACGACGGTTAATAAGCCAAAAATAGCCATTCCAGTCTCAATTGTCTTTGCTTGGAATATGCATCAACTAAGCCACTGTGCTGTGGCTTGTATAGCTCGAGAGTAAGTTTCAAGACAACACGGGATGACTGAGATCTGTTAGAGATTATTGAGCGAATGTAGTCAATATTCCGAATGAGCCCGTGGCTCAATGTTTAGAGAGTTGACCTGCTGATAAATAGGTCGGGTGGTTGATCCTCGGGTGATGCACCACCTAGGGTTGTGTATAACTGGCTGATGACAGCTAAAAAGCCAAAAATGCCCATTCCAGTGTCCCTTGTCTTTGCCGGCAATAAGCAGAACTGAACGTGTACCCTCGTAAGGTCCTCAAACTCCGGCGTAGAGTTCTAGCGGGCAGTCAACAGGTGCTAATTGATGTGTTGGGCAAAGCGAGACGGAACACTGGAAGTGGGTCATTTTATACTAATGGGCTACTAGTAGTCAGGTGCAAGCGAGTCTCAGGTCAGTCACACCCTGCACCTCAAAACGAACGCACCAGTCGAGTAAATGATCACATACCTGAGCTTCGGGTTAATGCATGTCGGTTACAAAATATAAGCAGGTAGTATGATACTTTCAAATTGAAGGTTACCTAACGGTAGATTATGTAAAGCCAGAAGCCCCAGGCTCATGTTTTGCTTTACGCTCGATGATGGAAAAGTGTGCAAATTGCGAATGTTTCACGCCAGAACAATTATCCTTTTTAGGCCGACGTCAAAGCAACAGGATTCCATCGAGCTGTGTGCGGGTAAAGCCGGCAACGAAGTCATCCCACAGATTTCAAGCCGCTATCCGCTATTGCTATCAATTTCGTAGATCCTTTATAACCGAGGCGTCCCATCAACTTTGTTAATTCGCAGAGAAGAAAGAACGACACATGCTACGTTTCAAGAACCGTATACACCTCATATTACCAACTGTAATGCACGAAACGTAAAACATCTATTACCACCAGTCCTGTACTACTCGAGCTTGGGGTTTTATGGTTCTCTTGGTGCTGTACATAAGCTAGTTACTGAAATTTATTAAGTACTATATATTTCGTATAAATAATAGTCTTCCATATTGCTGACGTAACCGCCTTCATTGTACATCAGCCACAGCACCATAAGGGCGTGAATTGGTGCCATTAACAATGAATGGAGGGACTGAAATGTCTGTTGGGGAATAAATCGCGTCAGAATTAGTAATCGGTAAAAAGGTCTCACCAATAAATGCTTTAAGCTCGCAGAAGAGACGTATTTCATCAGTTGTCTGAAATTCTCAGCTCGACTCTCGGATTTTCAAAAGCTTTGAGGGAACTTGGCACGCGAGCCGATTTATTTAGTCTTTCATCCGGCAGAAAAAAACATTTCTTGAAGTATTTTACCTTCCACTCACTTTGCATCAGATATCGAAGCTTTTATTATGCAATTTTGTTTCCGTTATCATTCAATAGTGCCAAGAATGCTGTAGGTAACTTACTTCATGAAATTTCAGCCAAAATTATGAAATGTTGTTCCAATTTGAAAGAATGGCAAGACATGGGCCGTACGTTAAGTCCCAGGAGAGGGGGATGCGGCAGAGACGAAATTCATGGTTAGGTAACGGTTAGGAAAAGGGGTTAGGTAGAGCAAATGTCCTGATTAATGAAATGTCGAGGTTTAAATTTGAGTGAGCGGTATAGCAAATACTAGAAATCTTTATTATGTGGTCAAAATGATCTCAATCACGAAAAACCATTTAAGAAATACGATTTCACTCAAAAGCTGGTTTATGGAAATAAAAAAGGTGAAGTTTCGGTGAACTCTGACTTGCCTACGCTCTTAAAATGTACAGGTTACTACCTCTTTTTATGCACATAATGCTATGGACGAACCTTTACATAAACCAGAAGAGTATGCGATCAATCTCTTTTAGAAAAGTAAAATAAGTAAACGCTTTCAGTACATCCAGATGAAGGCAGATAAGTGAAGTCGAATTGTTTTCAAAAGCAGTGGGTGTATTTAGCCTTTTAAAATCTGTTAGGCGAATTTGAGAAATGCTTTGCCTTAAAACTCAGTACTGCACTCGATCCCGTTAGCTTAACTGCTGGCTCCCCAGCGCGTTCAAGGGCGGCGGATAGTTGAACGGCCTTCAATGGAGGTTAGCTGCAAAAAAAGCAGACTCTCAGCTCCGAAGAGTAAGCAGTCGCGGACCAGCAGCGACAGTGCTACCCATGCGCAGAGGACTTAGGTCTGGCACGCCGACTGCCTTTTAAATTGCCGCAAATCCCCATGATGACATTTTGGCATAGAGAATGTGAACCAACATTAAATAAATATGCTAGCCACCGCTGCCTTCTGGTCGGGTTCTTGAGCCAAAGTGCTAGAGGAGACAAATTCGAACAAAAAATCCTAACTGCGGTTGGAGACCTGCCTGTATTCAAAAATCCCCAAGAAACCTCGCGAATAATGTCCGATTACAGTACTACAACCCATCTAACGGCATCTGCGTGGGACCAACGCGCTCCGAAACCCCCGGTCCAGTGGTGCAGACGAATAGTGTACAAGCTGAACACCTCAACCGGGAATGGACTCATGGTTATTAGATGCTGAAATGTGCGAACATATCTTGACCCAGGTGCCCAAAGTCTGACGGCACGCAGTCTTCATCAGTACCACGTGAATGCCTGCTGCCTGTCTGAAGTCCGAATACCCGACTCAGGTGCAAGAGAAATAAAAATCCCTGGAGTCAACTCCTACTTCACCATGTGCCATAGCAACCCACGGGACTTGTCTGGTAGACACGGTGTGGCTATTGCCCTCTCGGAACTAACAAAGCGTGTAGTACTTGCATTGGAACCAGTCAATTACCAAATGGCTTACGCATGCCTGAAGGGCCACTTTAACAACACATTTGTCATCTCAGTGTAAACGCAAGCATCAGATGCCGAACAGCGCGATAAAAAGTCGTCTACTCGCAGCTGTAGGAGTAAGTAGAAAGATCCCCTTGCCGTCATCTGTTGATTATTGCGGGGACTGGAATAGTACGATTGAACACAGGGATTCGTTAAACAGTCATCTTTTTCGCCGGTTTGGGCTTGGCTCCCCATGAGACAATGGTGAGAGAAGGCTGCATTTTGCTGATCAGAACCGACTGTTTGTCCCAAATAGGTGCTTCCAGCAATGCCACAAATTACTGCTGATTTAGTATTCAAACGACGGTCATACCGTGAGTCACCTCGATTACATTCTAGTTGTTTTAAGGTTCCGCAGCTAGGTTCACGTTAAAAGCTCGATGCGTGTTGCCAAAACTGGTAATATCCACGGGTTTGACCATGTTTTCGTTCGTACATGCGTGAAAGTTCACCTCCCATGTTCACCCGTAATGCCACACGCGAGAGGACTCAATGTCGCAAAAATCCGGTATGTCAGAATTGCCGAGGCCCCGAACATAGGAATCTGGTCTAATTTAAGACCCGAGCAGACAGAGAAGAGAGTGACCAATGGTCATCACTGAAAACATGAATCTATGGAGCAGCAGAAATGATTCTCGGATTCACCAAGCGGTGCCGCTGTGACTGGATCAGTGGACGAACCCTGCCCAGAGGCCTCGAGCCAGGTCCCACCACAATGCTTCCTTCCACCAATTCCGGAACATTACAGCATCCTCGCTCTCCTCTGCATTCGAGTTTCATTCCTCTCAAGCCTTTGCAGAGTCGTGTGACCCCCTTCCGAGGGAGAAGTTGCCAGTGCAATACAGAGGCTGCACAACAACAAGGCTCCTGGAGACGACGGTACTCCTACAGAAATTTACGAGGCCTGTGACAATACACTGATGCCCTGTCTTCATGAGGTGATCGAGCAAGTGGGGAGAGATGAAGTAGTTCCTAATGATTTGGGTTTGGACATCCTCTTGCCTGTTGTCAGAAAGGGAAGATATGACAAAGTGTGAGAACTACCACGTCATAAGCCTCATTGACGTTGCTGCGAAGCTCTTCACTATTGTCCTTTCAGATTGTTTCAGTCTCTACATGACTCTAGGACGAGGCCAAACCAAGCCAGATTCCGAGCTGTATGTGAATGCGTGGACCAGATATTCATTCTGAGGCACATTCTAGAACTCTGCCATGGCTACTAGCAGCCGACGGTTGTCTGCTTTATTGACTTCCCCGCTGCGTTCGATTCCGTCCATAGTGAGTCCTTGTGGGGAATAATGGAACCAGATGGCTTGCCGGCCAAAAATTGCCTTGTTTAAGGCCTACTATCAATCCACACCTGCGCGAGTCCTTGTACATAACAATCTCTCCCAACCCTTCGACGAGATTGCATTCTGCGCTCATTTTATTCAACCCTACGCCATTGACTGGATCCTCCGGAGGGCCCCACATGGTTCTGACGTTGTGGAATTTGCACCCGGTCACCGCCTGACTAATCTAGACTACGCTGACGATATCGCCTTGTTAGCCTTAAGATTTTGTGATCTACAGTCTGTGGTGTCACGGGTGAATGAGATCACTACTTCGGTCGATCTATCCATAAACACGGAAAAGACCTAATTGTTTTCGAACTGCATCCCTGAACAGGAAAAAGCACCCCTCGGGGTTAATGACTGTCGACTTGAAGAAGTAGACAGTTTCAAATACCTCGGGGCGAGGATGCTGCTGAACTGACCGATTAAGGATGACATTGTCCCCCGAATCGATGCTGCTCACCGGGTTTTCTCGATTCATAGAAAGTGTCTATGGACCAGACGCGACATCTCCTTCACCACGAAGATCCTCGTGCAACGTGCATCCGTGCGGTTGGTCCTCCTCTATTGTTGTGAAAGCTGGGCTTTGCGAGTGGAAGATGAGCGAAGACTTGAGATATTTGACCCTCGTTGCCTGAGGACCATCATTTGACTAAAGTACACCGACTACATCTCAAACAGGGTATTCCACTCTCGGTGTGACAATATCGCGAGGATATCTCAGGCCATCCAAAAAAGCAGACTGAAGTGGTAAAGGTACGTGTTCTTCTGGGCCTGCCTCACGAGTTCAGTTCTACTGCTCTCGATCCGGCGCCGTTGTCCACTTGGAGGCGTCGATGAGGAAATCAACTAAAAACCCGGCTCGACGCAGTTCGGCAAGACATGGACGCAGTGCTTGGACCTTATGTATTCGGCGTCCATCGCTGGAGAAAAGAATCTGTTCAGCTGTCCAGGTCTGCTGTCTCGAATCATCATGCATGGATAGGTACAATACGTGATATCATCGAGGCCGGCTAGATCACGAATGATTGCAGCCGTAGTAAGTACATGTAAAAATCACACTCGATTGAAAGTAGTTTGATTTACCTGCCCGATAATTATTTATATAAACGTATGTTCCTAAAGGTGAACAGACATGACCCAGTTTACTGTTTCACGGTTTTTACCGATCATCAGTACGTCATATGCCTTTGGCAGTGGGATATATACAGAATTAAAACAAGCGCGTGACACTCACTGATGTGGGTAGGATCTCACTCGATCCCATACTGTCCACCAGCCAGCCTTCTACGTTCTTTCATTGGACACATGCCAAATATAATACGAAGGTTTGTTGCTAAGGGTGCATCAGGCAAGACGCAGACCGATGATTTATGGTTATATATATATATATATTCTAAATCTATTTACGTTACTCAACTCATTATAAGACTCAAACGTTATTGCAAACAGCTTAACAAGCGTACAACAAATCGAACCGATCATACACGTAGTCTCATCAGAGGTCGCTGATAGGTGCAAACGCAAGTTAAATGTCATTATGCGAAATATCTCCCAATCGGTAAACCCCACACCATCAATCCAACAACTCATACACTCGTGTGTGCTACACATCCGCATAGCTTCCACCAAAAGGCTTAACTCAAGAAGCAAAAATAAGCCAGTGTTAGTGACTTTCTCTTAACAAACCGAAGCCGATCTAGTTCTACAAAACCCTGAAGTAAACCGAACTCTGTTCACCCAAAAAGCATTCATAGGTCTAGACCTCACACCTATGCAAAGACGTGAACTTCAGATCAAAGCCACACAGCTCAAACAAGATATTAATCATACCGTCTCCTCAGTGGAACCCAAAGCAGGCAATTCCAACGCTGCCAACTATAATGCAAAGCGTATAAGTCAGTTAAAGCAAAATATTAAACAAAGTGTCTCCTTAGACAAACCTTTGGCAAGTTTATCTTATGGTTTTTCTGACACTCATAATACTAATCGAATAAATACTTCAGCAGTTAGGATAGAATGTCAGAATCAAACGAAACGAGCACCTCAAAATGCTATAAACTCTCTGGAACAGCTTTATGACAAAAATTCTGGATTCAGTCCTGTCGCAATATTAGATAGTAATATAAGTGTTACTACTACTCCGCCAACTGAACAACCAGTATTCTAGATGTCTAGAAGTCAAGCAAATTCAAATGTACTTTGCGTGCACTTCCGATGACGGCGAGAGCTATTTCAGGCTAGAAGCTCCCACGAGTAGCTATTTGACGTCCTTTTATGAACACCTAGCGACGACTTACAATGCAAATAGAGATGAAGAATTTAATCATCTGGTTATGTGGTACACCATCTGGTTATGGGCAAGCTATAGCTGGTGGTAAGTGACCTACAAGACTCATAAATACCTATCCTCTGGCTATGCGCAAGGGCTATTAATTCAATGATGTATATACCCAATATCTAAAAAGCAGCTTTTTTTCTATTGTTAAAACTTATTAAAAAATTAATGATAATTTTACAGTTTCAAATGTTTTTGGAAAGCGTCTTTATTTTTTATATAATTTTATGATTATTAAACAATTTGCTTTAAAACTTACACGCAAAACTTATTATTTTTTATCTCAGTCTGTTAGTAGTATATTTATTCCATTTTTAACATCATTTTTGCTCTACATAATTCGAATGCGCAAAGAGCCGCACGCCTACGTTTTGATAAAGCTTTATGAAACGAATGGTACTAGCTGTTTAATACAGCTAGATCAAACATTATTCAATTCTATGTTATATAATACAAATATGAAGAATGCAGGACTGCATCGAAAGTTTCTTACCGTTGAACTCTTCCTGCTTCGAATCTTTCTCACCTTTTTTAGCAATCAGTTAACTAAGTCTTATTAGTCGGCAGACCCTATAGCGGCCGAGGACTTCGAGGTTGGCAAACACACGGGTGAGTAACGATCCTGTAGTCGTTATTAGATGATGCGCGTATTGAACAGGGTCTCTAAGCACCATGCCAATAACTCGAACGCAACAGTCATTAGAGGGAACGGCAGAAATGTTGGAAATGGATTCAACTATTAAGAAGGATATAAAGGTATGAAAGGGCACAATAGAGAATAAAGAAGGGAGCGTTACATGAGGCGATATCCCTTTTGGAGTGGAGGGAATTACGTCATGTCTGTTGGATAACCGGTGGGGAGTGCAACGCTGTGGGCAACTTCAGGGTCGGGATGAGGGGATGCTGACATTGAACAGAGGGTAGCGATACGATAAGCGGCGACGGTACTCGTGGGGACGGGGGTCTGCGTTCGAGAGTAAAAGGGGGCACCGGCATCTTCACCGACATTACGTCACTCAATCCCCATCCGGGATCCGCGCGAAAAGTGCTCCTAGTCCATGGCCTCCTTCTGAAATGCAGCACTGTCCTCAGTGCTGTGCGGGTTGGTTTATTTGGTGTGCAAGTGTGTGCTCCTCTTCATCCCACCGCTGCCACTATTGTAGCGTCCGGCCGATTCGGTGATGGGGATGAAGCGGGACTACTTGGTCGCGGGTATAGTTTGGTATCTTTCTTTACGAGAGTATCCTTCGACACTGTGTCCTCTGAAGACCCGGAAATTTCCGATATAATAATGCGAACGATAAATAACCAAGTAATCAATATAACGATGGTATATATGGGATAATTTAAGGCGATGTGTACAATGTATGTGAACGAATAATCTCGATATAATGAATGTAAATAATAAGATAAATAGAAAGTGATTATAGTTTAAACGACGAAGGGGCGATAGATAGAAACGACTTATAGAGCGGCGTTGGCGTGTCCGATGATTGGCGCGTGTCGATTTTAGGGCCCGTTTACAAAAACGGAAGAGGGTATGATTAAAACAACACGGGTAGTTCGGGTCCGTTACAACCCCACACCGGAATCGACTGCACTCGCATCTGATTGGAAGTACTTATCCCTTCGAATCGACCGCAGACGTTTCTACCTCTGTCGAATGAATACTCGCGAACGTCAATAACAGACTAGTTTGACTCAAACCATTCTTACCCTGATAAATTCATCCCCATACTGTAAAGCTGTTTTAACTTCAAATTTTGCTATTTCTAAACCTTGGAAAACAGTTTTTTACTTAAAACAAGCTCTTCATTTCGAACACTGCTTTTTAAGCAAACAAACAAATCAAAGCATAAGTGGTTAATGAAAAGGGGAGTTTGTTTTAGGTTTTTTCCTGTGTTCTCAGGATTTGACGGCACCCAAGCAGTTCCAAATCAATAAACCTTTTTAAAGGCAGCTCTTTATCAGGCACCTCTTGAGCTGCTGCACGATCGATCTCCTCCTCAATAACCGCTGAAGTCTTATCACGTGGCTTCTTACATCCGAGTAACTTTGCTCTGGTTAATTGCCGGTGTTACTTTTTCTAATGGGTTAAAATTTCCTCATAAGGCGCCAGGATACCCTCAAGTATGTTTGCGAAGTTCAACGAACGAAGCATAATCGGCACCCATTCCCTTCTCATCATCTTCAGTTCTTGCCTTGCCTTGCTCTACAACACTAACGTCCTCTTCCTCTACTTCATCACTGGCTGACTAAGCACCTCTATCACTTCATCCATCAACGGTTGACGAAAACATTGAGCAGATAATTAGCATCACCGGGGTCAAAAAGCGAAACCTTCTCCTCCCAGTGGCTTTGCAAACTTCACGCCTTATTGACCGCAGAGTCCCGGAAATCTTCAGAAGTGAGCTCCGTGGTCTTCGTTGACCATTTGCAATTACATTGTTTCCGTTTTGCTTTTAAATTTTCGCGCTTCGCTCCTGTAAGAAAATGCTGATATTTTGAACACAGGTAGCAATGGTTTATTCACGAAAGTCCAAGTCCATAGCTAAAACTATCTTTTGAATGGCATTTCACGTAAAGAGATGCTTAAAATCGCGAATAACGCCTTGGCAAATGGGCTGAATCCGGAATATCATGTTCAGTGCAAAAAGGCAATTTGCGTGCCATCTCACTGCACATCGACAGCATGTCCTCCAGCATTGTTCAAGAGAAGAAAGACTGTCTCGGATAGATAAGCCATTGTCTGTGGGACAAAGCACTGGTAGAAACGATTTGAAACAGGGGTGATGCATCAAATATCTGGACAACTAATTTTTATTTTGTTCTTTTAACACTCTTGGTTTTTTGAATATCAAGTAAGCGCAGATTCAGCACAAAGCTTTCGCTTCTTCTTTCATAAGAAAAGTGCGAAACGGCATTCTCTTCTAGAATGAGCCTGCGTCATCCATTCGACATATTCGTTCAGGTGTACAGCCCGTTTTCTCTTTTATGGTTTGAAATACCTGTTTCACGCAGCTTCCCCACACAGAGGAACGCTCCTTTGTCCGTTGCGTTTCTACACATGCCCTTGACTACATTGAATGTGAATGTTTAATGGAAGAGGATCATTTGAGGGTCCTGCATCTTTTTTGCAATAACGGGGGCATAAAGACTCTTCGGTTTGCTACCGCTGGTGTCGGTATACAACGCGATATTTATTTGTTATATGTTCACTTATCCATGCTTCTTACTAAAAGACACTGCTGCAGCCTTTCTTATGTTTTTTTTAAAAAATTTTTTAATGTAAAAACTTCACTTCTTTCAATCCATGATGACATCCAACCCCAGCGAATCTTCTTTCCTCCTCAAACTTGTCGACGGGTTGGATATCTTCAAAGATACCAAGCATGTTCCTCCGCTTTGAATGATTGCAAGAGGCCTGTTAAGACGCAGTGCAGTTAAGATACATCGTAGGGCTTGGAAAAAATTAAATTGCTCGCTACACTATTATGAAAACCTCAAACAATCGAAATGCATCGCGTATCACAGGCCAGGGACACGCAAGTATACACTGAAACCAATCAGCATCCAGGATGCAAAATCAGCGACGAGCGTGTCGACTACAATCTCACGTTGGGCAAACTTGGTATGAGGAAGGTGTTGGCTCTTCGGGACTTTAAGATACTCGGTCTTGACATGTGCTCCTATTTTACGCTCATTAAGTTATTTCAATTAATTCAGTATTATTCAGTATATATAAGGGAGATAGGCAGAGCCTTTGAAATCCCTATTTACAGATAGACAGTAGCAAAACAAGCAAATGTTACATGGCGATAGTCGTTTTAGTATATCAATCATTGCTGTCGACTAATTATATGTTCATCAAGTAAAAATGCATCAAGTCTTCTTTTAAACATTTCAACGCTTTCAGCCTGAACCACTGAGGCTGGCAGTTTGTTCCATTCGTCAAACACCCGTTGGGAAAAGAAGTTGGCCCGCACTTCAAGTTTGGCGTGATTTCTTTTCAGTTTGTATTGGTGACCTCGGAGATTTGTCATGGGTGCCAATTCAAAAAAGTTAGCCGTCTGAAGAGCACAATCAACTCCTCTGACCAGTTTGAAGACTAAGATCATATCCACTCTGTATTGCCTATAAGAGAGAGGAAAAGTTTTAAGTCTTGCTAGGCGGCCCTCATAGGGTAGGCATTCCAATCCGCTGTCTAGTTTCGTTGCCCTCCGTTGAACTTTCTCCAGCAGAGCGTAGTCATGTTTCGTCCAAGGGCACCACGCCTGAACGCAATATTCCAACACCGGCCGGATAAATGTTCAAAACACGCGCCCAAAAAGCTCCCCGTCAAAATTAACGAAGGACCTCCTGATTGCGCCTAAGACACACATAGCTTTCTTTGCGATATTCGCACAGTGCGACGATGGTTTGAGAGTTGGTGTTATCCATATACCCAATTCCTTTAGAATGTTTACCTCCTGGAGTTGGTGACCACTGATGGAGTTCTGGTATTCAAATCTAATCAGCCTTCTGGAACTAGACCGCAGTCGGATTATTTGGCATTTGTTAAGATTAAGGTTCAGCAGCCACTCATCACACCATGTTTGCAAGCGATCTAAGTTTTGTTGTAATTTTCGCGCATCCTCCGGTTTTTCAATCGAGTTCCATAACTTCAAATTGTCAGCGAACATTACCTTCTCGCATGTCAGACAATCCAGGCAGTCGTTTACGTTTATCAGAAACAAAATGGGACCCAGAACGCTGCCCTGCGGAACTCCACGATGAACGGTTTCCCAGTGAGACTTGGTGTCTCCGATACAAACACGCTGGCGCCTGTCTGTGAGAAAGTCTGCCAACCATTTAAGTAGGTTGCCAGACAAACCCATTTGACGGAGCTTAAAGATCAGACATTTGTGTGGAACCCTGTCAAAGGCTTTGCTAAAGTCAATGTAGACCGCATCGACTGACAAACCCATTTCTAATGATTTTGTCCAACTTTCCATGGATGTGAGCAAGTTTGTGAGGCAGGATCGACCACTTCGAAATCCATGTTGATATGAACTAAGCAAGTTATTCTCTTCAAGATGCCTCATCAGTTCCGTTTTGATTATCTTCTCCATCATTTTGCAACAGATACTTGTGAGGCTGACTGGTCGGAAACTGTTTGGTGATGTCCTTTCTCCTCCCTTTATAGATGGGGGTTATGTTGGCTATCTTCCACTCGGTAGGCAGAGCCCCCGCCTCCATCGAACTTTCAAATATCTTGGAGAGCGGAGAGGCCAGCTGTTCTGTGAGTTCATTAAGAACTTTTGCGGATATACCATCTGGGCAAGGTGATTTAGTGGGCTGTAGCTGTTTCAGAGTTTTTCTTACTGTGTCCATTTGGAACGACACCGTGCTTATTTTGTTTTGTAGATGTGGCAGTACTGTAGTATTCATCCTCGTCAAAAAATGGTTCCTCGGTATTAACGGACATAAAAAAATTGGATAAGAGGCAGGTCTTATCAGCTACCGCACACTCTTCTCCTCCCCACCTGAGCCCGGTGTCAAGACAGAGTCAAGAAGACCGGAGATGGGAGAAGGCGCAGGTGGTTGGTGCGGCCGGAGCCGCCCCTGGGTGTACCGCTTCACCTGACTCGGATCCCACGGAGTGGGAGTGTCATAAAGGCCACATTAAGAAGGAGCCATTACAGCCTGACTTTCAGTCCGCCAGTCAGCCACTCCACACAAAACACACATTGGGCTGACCACGCGGTCCGAGTTATCCCGTCAGTTGGCAACCTTCCGAGCCACGGCTTTTAGCGCACCGTGATAGTTTTAAGCGTGTCAGATTGTTAATAGTGAGGAAAATGCGCTGAGCTGTTGACCTCACTCTCTCCCCCACCCCCAAAGTCAGACCACCATCCGAGCCGGTCAGTTGTCTGATGTGGGAGTGGGCACATTGGCTGACGGGTCGGCGTACCCGTCTTCGCGCGCCACAGCACGAACTGGCCCCCATAACGCACACACCAGGATTTACTTACTCAGGGGATATGGAGGAGCCATCGCCGTCTGACTCCCAGTCCACTGGTCAGCCACTCGACACACACAGCGCATACAATAGACTGAAGGTGTGGTCTAGGGGAAGCGTCAGATTGGCAGCATTCGAAGCCACGGTTTCCAGAAAACCGTGATTTTATCAGGTACATTATGATGTTTGTGAGGGTGTTGTTTAGGTATTAGTGTAGATGGTGTGAACTGATGTGGCTTAGCCTCCGGTGGTTAACCGCAGGTTGTCGTAGAGGTGCATGTGTCCTAATAGGCCCATGCGGTGTGTAAATGCACGGGAGCAGCGAGGGCAGTGGAGGTGGGCGTGGCGACTGTATGTCGGAGCCCCAGGCACTGTTTAACCACCCTCCGTGCGATGGATTCGCAGGTAACCGACCAGGCTGATGCGTGAGTTAAAGTAGCGGGCGCAGTGTGAGCAGGAGAAATCGGTAGAGGCTGGGGGGATGTAATTCATGGTATTGGTGGTGGCAGTGGCCGTATGGGGGCAGTGGCAGTATGGGGAGGAGGAGAGAGTGCGGTAGCGATGAGCGCCGTGTGTAAGAAGGTTGCCAACTGACAATTACACTCAGACCTCGCAATCAGTCCAATGTGTGTTTTGTGGAGGGGCTGACTTGTGGTCTGTGATTCAGGCTGTGATGGCACCTTCTCAACGTGACCTCTGGATATCTTACACTGTGAGATAAGAGCCGATCAATCCCCTGTTGTGTGAAATCTTGGTGCTGTGTTTGGATGGCCAGGTCGTGTTCCTAGTTTACGAAGGCAAGGTCACCAGCAGCTGCGCCCACTTCCGCCTCAGACAACTGACCGGCTCGGACAGTTGCCTGATTGTGGTGGTTAAGGAGAGAGTGAGGTCAAGAGCTCAGCGCTGAAAGCCGTGGCATGACCTGCCAAATGTGTGTAATGTGTGAAGTGACTGACTGGCGGACTGACAGCAAGGCTGCAATGGCTCCTTCTTAATGTGGCCTTAATGGCACTCCCACTCCGTGGGATCAGAGCCAGGTGTGGTGGTATGCCGAGGGGCGGCTCCGGCCGCGCCAGTTACCTGCGCCCTCTCCCATCTCCGGTCTTCTTGACTCTGTCATGACACCGGGCTCAGGTGGGGGAGGAGGAGGGACTGCGGTAGCTGCAGCGCAAGGCTAATATCACTTTAAACTAAAGCACGCGCAAGTCACCGTCCCTGCACCTCCCTTCCATAGAGCATACGGTGAACATCATCGGACTACGACGGTCGAACTTTCGGTGGCAGTGGCGATATGAATGAAAGTAGCGGAGGGTGTGCATAGTGTATATGTGTTGTCGACACTGTGGTGAATTTCGCTGATATAGATGCGCATGTGACCGAATAGGCCCGTGCGATGAGTGAATGCGCGAAGACAGTGAGGGCAGTGGAGGTGGTGATCTCTGCTATGTGTTGGTGCTCCATGCAGTGGTTCACCAGTCTCTGTATGATGGATTCACAAGTACCGACCTGGCCGATGCGTGCGGTCGCATTGAGGACAGTTTAGGAGAGAATTCCAATCGCTGATGGTGGTGGTGGTGGTAGTGAATGTGAAGGCGGTGGTGGTTGCGGTGGCGGGGGTAACAGGCGACGAGTATTGGGATGTGGTCTCAATGATGGTGGTAGTAATGGAATTGATGCCAGGAGTGAGGGTGGGGGAGTCTGAAGGAGGGTTAGTAGAATTTGACGTAGGAATTGGAATTTTCGGATTGTTGGTGCATTGCCTCCGAAGATGTTCAACCAGGCCGATTCGCGCGCGGAAGATGCGTTGACAGCGCGGACATTTTGGCAGAGCCTGGGCATCGACAGTGCTGGTCCGGGACGCTGGTGACTTTCATGTCGCTGTTTTGGCCTTGGCGTCGGCGTTACGGTTGGCCTCATAGATTGCTGCACCAGTCTTACGGATCTTCGTGCAGCTCTATTCTGGGTTAGGTCTTCCTAGTTCACCGGGTTAATTTGCGGTTGCTTCAGAGATTTTTCAAAGTGTTCTTATAGCGTCGTTTTTTGCCTCCCTGTCAGCGAGCACCCGTAGCTGACATAGAAAAGTCTTTAAAGGGCAAAACACATCGAGCATTTTTGACGATGGTGAGTTATGCCTTAGATCCTTCAGGAGGAGTACTGCAGACCCTATTGTCTGCCTTCTAGGAAGCACACTCACCTGCTTCATTTTGCAAACTCTATTAGGGCATTGCGCTATATAACAATGAAATAAAATTTAAGGTTACGTTTCAAGTTAAGAATATGGCTAAGAGTAGCTTTAAGATTTAAGCAAATGTAAGAGTTTTAGTAAGGTTGAGTGCTGAGGTGAGGAAACGAGAATAGTAACCTTTGCTGTAAGTTAACGCAAACCCACCTGTATTACGTGATAGGCATTCTTAAACCCATGTCCTGTGGCTGGTGGAGGGTGTTTATCGTATCCGAGCTGACTATATTTCAAGGAAGGTAGATTGGTAACGGTAAGTTATAAACAGCACCAAGAACGCTAGAAACCCCAGGCTGATGTTTTGCTGTATGCTAAACGAGGGAACAGTGTGCACTTCGCAAAGGTTTCATACCAGAGCATTTATATGTTTTGCACCGCGGTCGAAGCAAAAGGATTCTACCGATGTCTGTGCCGGCGAAACTTGCAATGAATTCATCCCAGGGATTTCATGCCACTATACACCATGGCTATCGATTTCCTAAAATCTTTATACCAGCTGGGCACTATCGACTTCGTTAATTAAAAGAGCAGAAAGATATACACATGCAGTTTTAGAAGGACCGTATACACATTATATTACCCACAGTCATGCCACACCCGTAAACCCCTTTTACCATCGGTCCCCTATAACGCGAGTCTGGGGCTACTGGCTTTCTTGGTGCTGTTAATAAACTATTGTCACAAGAAAAAGACGAGCAATTTGGTTAATTATTATTTTCTTACAGTGGCTCCTCCAATCTTCGTAGTGTCAGCGGTTTCATTGACTTTTAAACTTGATGTGTTCTCCCATCCGTGTTCGGCCAATCTGCTTGGCCCAACTACGGGCAACTCTGCCAACGAATGTTGTCCTTGCTACAGTACAGTCCGTTTGTTTTCCTGAGCTCGAGGGCTCTCAACTGACACTATTTTAATGTCTACCTGAGGATGTCTATCTACGAAAGGCTATAGCAGGTAGACAGTTCAAGGCAGGTAGATGACGTCATTTTTGTAACAACTGCACGATTCACGAGAACTTACATACAGTATGCGGTTAGAGTCACTTCCTGATTTACAAGCCCTCATTGAGCACGTGTTCTAAAATGTTTGCAAACACAAGATTTAAGTTCTTGCCTAACCCACGGGCTCCGATGGTAGGATAAGGTCAACCTATACAACCCGCCTGCGCGTACTAAAAATGAGCTGGTCCTCTCCCAATTTAACAGTTTATAACAAAAAGCAGGGGAGTTCACATTTCACGTACGTGAGAAAGCTACAAAGTCCACATAAAGAGGGCGCTACAGAGTTAACAAAGGGGTTTCAGTAAAGAGGAACCATACATAAAATATGGACTTCTAAAAATCACACCTACTTAAAAAATATTAGTAACAGTTCAGGATAAGCACAATACATTGACAGGCGAGGCATACTCGTAATTACAAAGATATAGTCCAATTTTACTTTACAAACAGTAGATTTGTTGGGGTTTATCTACATTCATAATCCCCCGTTGAAGGAGGAGCTACTAAATGAAACTTTACCACTTTTTAATCGAGCATCATTATCATTGACTTTGCAAGGACGGCTTTTTCCGTGCTTCTCATTGCACCATAACAATGTACCTATTTTAATTTGAGGAATAAGACAGACACAATGACGGACTTTAAAATGCAGTTTATTTGGGTCATTTTGAAGGAGGTAAAATAAACTACTTCCACCCAAAAGTTTGATCTCACCGGTTTCACTACCCTGCAGCTGGTTATCGCTGGGTCCACGCCATCCAAATTTAGATAAATTAGTTTTGATATGACAGCAAAATGATACTGAAAATAACATAAATATTTTCTGAATAAAAAGTATAGAACAGGGATCCTTCCATCATAAGATAAAAAAGAACATCGGTGTAGTGTATTTTTTGGTTATTCGCTGAAATGTCTGAAAGGTTAAAGTTTCTGCAGCACCGCACAACCACATTCACGGGTTCGTATAAATTTATGATTCATCAATGGCATTGAAATCATCCATCACGGTTCAAAAACTGTAAAACTGTGTTTATATGATGGCAGCGGCTCTCACTCTCCTACTAGACGCATCCTTATTTAAGACAAAGACGGATTATTCATTGCAAATCAGCGCATCAATCACATTTTATTTGTGGCAGGTTTTATTCAATTTATTCAGTCACGCCACCTCGTCTGCTCATAAATTTCTTTTTTTTATCAGATACGCGCATTCCTTCTTACTAATTACAAAGGTGTTGGTGTCACAACAAATAAACTAACCCCTATAAATATGACTTTTGAGGGAACTTAAAAATCACAGCTGGTATGATCTGTGCTGCATGTTTTAACAAAGACATTAATTTGTAAATATCATTAAGTTCGTGTGTCATTCCACACTGAAGCAGCCTGAACTGTAGTGGGATGCGAAAACAAAGGTGCAGTACGATCAGTAGAGAAGAGGAGAGAGATGAGGTGAGAAGCGCGTTCGTAGGCAATGACTGTTTCCTCTGAACCTCTATAAGTACTGAACGATAGAATTAAATCGGCCTTCTCTGCTGGCGTCATGGATAATATTCAAAGTCTGTCCAAACCCTTTGTGTGGAAACATAATTTGGTGCGCTAAGGGGGCAAACCTTTTTTTGCACATAAAGTGGAGTTTTTTTCAGGTAGCCATTTGCTCACTTTCAGCATTTGCTGGACGGCAAACTACTGCTTTATGTAACTTTGATTCTGGAGACTGTGAACCGATCACATTCAGAGGGTAGTCTACAACAAAAAGACGCTGATGTAGTTGACAACCATCAAGGTGTGCGAAACGTTGTGACTCGCATGGCTGTAAAGGGAGGGAATAAGTCGGTGCTGTCCACATAACGCAGAGTCAAACTGCAATGGCTCCTTCTTTGTATGTTCTCTGTGGCACACCTATTACGTGGGAGCCCAGGCAGGTGTGGTTTTACGATGAGGTGCGCATACGCCCGCACCAGCCACCTGCGGCCTCTCCCGCCTCCGGTCTTCTTGGTTTGCTCTTGACGTCGGACTTATATGGTTGAGGGTGCAAAACTAATCCCATGATGACAGTCCGACCGTCGATTTTGACAAAGTCCACAGGTGAGTGGTGCATGGAGCGTGAATTGCGCGCAGCTACTACACTCTCTCTTCTTTCAGTTTGTAAACCAGCTGCACCCTTCCTTGGTTACGTTAAAGCCTGTTTCATTGAGCGCGGATCAGGCATGCGTTGCAGGCATTGCTGGACTGCTTAGCTTGGTCAACCACTGCGCCCAAATCTGCATCCTATCCTCCTGATGCTGTCTAGAGACTGGGTTCGAGGTGGTGAGGGAAAAGATGTACGGTTTATGCAACGCAACTCTGCTATCGACATAAGTCAATTCACCAGCAAGTCATCGTCTCTGCACTCACGTTGCCTTGTGTTTCAGGTCAGATAAAAGGGTAAGACTACTATGAATAGCCTATCAAAGCCCAATTATCTCTCGCATTCGGTGCAGTGCACGCTATGATCAACAGTATTCTAGAAGTAAAAAATGTATTTTAAAGCTGAAAAGCACATTGGTGAGGTATAAAACTTTTAAAAAACTTAAATTTCTATCAAAAGATGGCAACCTGTCGTGGATAAAATTGGTTAGGAATATACTGAATGCTAATCAGTATTAAAACCCCCTAGCCTTAATTTCTAAGAAAAAATAAATTGTATAATTCCGCCTAACGTTATCTGAGGTAAGCCGGGTACTATGGGTTGTACGCAAAAAAAATGGATAAGAAGATCAATGTGGAAATAGATTCGATTAAATTTCCACGGGCAAATATAAACTGCCTACGTCACAAATCTTCTGAAAGAAGGACTGTGCTATTGTTTGGTTCTAGAAAACTTGAACGAGCTTCACAGAACGCACGGTGACTTGTGCGTCAGTCAGATTATAGTGAGAGTCGTTTTGCGCTGCATCTACCAGTCGCTATGACCCCTCACGCCACTGGATCTGGTGTCATGACCGAGTCAAGAAATGGGGCAGATAGCCTTTAAATGAATGTTCGTAATGTTGTGTAGGGAATATATAACTTAACATGTCATCTTTCACCACACTAAGTTTTCCTATTCGAAATGTCAATAGCATAGGAAAAAATCCTTTGAACAGAATAATTTGGCCGTTTTTGCATTCCGATATAACCCGTTTCGTTTTCTGGCGGATTTTTTAAATTTTGATCCAAGTAATTTGAAACTATGGCCTTTGGAACACGTAGTGTGTACATGTTAGCCTTGTTGTATGCTTCAACCTAGATATCATCAAAAGTGGTGCAATTGAGTCATTGGATCAACCGTCACCACTACCAAAGACAACGTGCGACAATTTCGCCTTCGATAATCAGTTTTACAAGTACGCCTAGATAACGCCCGCTGTGTTAACGCACAGGGAAGAACTTGTCATAAGTTTAATTAGTTTTGGTGTGGTGCCCCTGGTCTAACGATATAAACATTCTATGTTCCCAAACATTAGTATTCACTGCCGCCTGCTCTTTCACATCCTCCCCCTAGGAAACAAAACTGTGAGATCACTGTGCTGTTTTAGAGGCCGTACGTCCGCACCTCCCTTGAGCTATTAACAGGGGTGTAGGGGTACTAGTTAAGGGTAGCACCACACAGATAGCGTTTGGTCGTTCCATTTGTCTCGTACAGGTGGTGAATGCTCGTGTGGCCGCCTCTAACTGGTATCCAACCCTCACCTGTGGCTCCTCGAAGTTGGGTTCTTCCCAGTGGCAACACCCCGGGTAACCGTCATGACCGGCGGGCTAAACCAGGTGAGGGTCTCCGGTGTTGTGTGTGCCTCCATACCCGGTATGTCTGACTCCCGAACTTCCCACCTTCCTCCTATCAAAAAGTCCTACGGTGGGGGCGACAGCAACCCCGTAGGCGGCCCAGGCTAACTCGGGTCGTTGTTCCACTAAACCAAAACCGTGACCCATAGTGAAGTTCGGCAGCCGTCTGGGATGTCCAAGCAACCCTATTTAGGGACAGCATTGCTTGCCTCCTCGCGGAGGAAGGGGCTAGAAAAGGTGCCTTAAAAAATTGCTGGTTATCACGTCTTCTGCTGCCGGCCGCGGCTCGCAGATCGCAAAATACGCGGTTGTAAAACTCAAACAAACAACAATACGCCCCGTCCCAACCCCCCTCGCCATACCCTCCAGGCTGCTCGGGTGAGTCCACTCACACTAGCAGCCTGGAATGTTCGTTCCCTTTTAGACAATCCTAGGAGCAACCGGCCGGAACGGAGGAAGGCGCTAGTCGCTCGGGAACTGGCGCGCTACAAGGTGGACATTGCTGCTCTTAGCGAGACCAGATTCTCTGACCAGGGTCAGCTGGAGGAGGTGGGTGCCGGCTGTACCTTCTTCTGGAGCAGCCGGCCCAAAGGCAGAGCGACGCGACGCTGGTGTTGCCTTTGCCATCCGAAACGACATCGTGGGACATCTGCCCTGTCTGCCGCAGGGTATAAATGATCGCCTGATGAGCCTCCGCCTGCCTCTTCGGGAAGACCAGTTCGCCACCATCATCAGCGCCTACGCTCCTCCAATGACGAGCTCTGATGCGGTGAAGGACACATTCTACGAGGACCTGCACGCCCTGCTGCTGACCGTGTCGAAGGTGGACATATTAATTGTCCTTGGTGACTTCAACGCCCACGTCGGGACGGACCACGCTGCCTGGCAGGGAGTGCTGGGTCCCCACGGTCACGGTAGCCGTAACGATAACGGCTTCCTTCTTCTGCGAACGTGTGCGGAACACCGTCTCCTTCTGACCAACACCTACTTCCGCCTTCCGACGCGGAAGAAGGTCACGTGGATGCACCCTCGGTCGCGGCGCTGGCATCTGCTGGACCATGTTCTCGTCCGGAGGCGAGATCGACAGGACGTGCTGGTAACCAAGGTGATCCGTGATGCCGATGGTTGGACAGATCACCGCCTCGTCATCTCCCAGATGAGGCTCCGACTGCAACCCCGACGAAGGCCCCAAGGTATAAGGCCGCCTGCTCACTGTTTTGATTTCAGCAACAAAATAACCGAGAAACTGGAGGACCAACATGCTCCAGCTGATAATGCTACCGTGGAGGCAACTGCGAAATGTCATCCAGTCCACCGCCCTCAAATTCCTCGGACGCGCACGCCGTCAAAACCAGGACTGGTTTGACGACAATGGCGCCGACATCAGCAACTTAGTCGCTGAGAAGAATGGACTACACAAAGCCTACATGGACCTTCTGACTGACGCCACCAAAGCAGCCTTTTTCAGATGCCAGTGCATTGTACAGCAACGGCTGCGAGAGATGCAGGATGCCTAGATGATCCGAAAGGCTGAGGAAATCCAGGGGTATGCGGACCGCAATGAAATGAAAAACTTCTTCAAGGCCATCAAGGCCATCTACGGTCCGTGTATCAAGGGGACCTCACCACTGCTCAGCTCTGACGGCACAACACTGCTGACAGAGAAATCGAAAATTATGAAGCACTGGGCCGAGCACTTCAGAAGTGTCCTTAACTGCTCATCAGCCATCTCCGATGCTGCCATTGACCGGCTCCCTCAAGTGGACATGAAAAATGACCTGGATCTGCCACCTTCCCTACCAGAAACTATCCGGGCCATGCAGCAGATTTCAAGCGGTAAAGCACCGGGATCCGATGCAATCCCACCGGAAGTCTACAAGCACGATGGGCACCGGCTGATGGTAGAACTCACAACACTCTTACAGGAGATGTGGCGCCAAGGACAAGTTCCTCAGGATTTCAAAGACGCGACCATCGTCCATCTCTACAAACAGAAGGGGAACCGGCAACTCTGTGATAAGCACAGAGGCATCTCGTTGCTCAACATCGCCGGGAAGATCTTTGCCCGTATCCTTCCCAATCGTCTGAACGGTCACCTAGAGCAGGGCATGCTCTCGGAAATCCAATTTGGCTTCCGCCGACACCGCGGAACAACCGATATGATCTTTGCCGCCCGCCAAATACAAGATAAGTGCCAGGAGATGCGAACTCACCTATACACTATCTTCGTGGATCTAACGAAAGCCTTTGACACTGTAAATCGTGACGGACTGTGGAAAGTCATGCAGGAATTTGGTTGTCCTGAGCGGTTCACGCACATGGTGCGTCAGCTTCATGACGGGATGACGGCGCGCGTTACTGACAACGGGACTGTATCCGAAGCATTCGCAGTGACCAACGGAGTTGAGCAGGGCTGCGTACCGCCCCCACCCTCTTCAGTCTCATGTTTTCGGCTATGCTGATGGACGCCTACCGTGATGAGCAGCCTGGTATCCGCATCGCCTACAGAACTGACGGGCACCTTCTCAACAGTCGACGTATGCAGTCTTCAACGCGCGTGTCTACGACTACAGTCCATGACATGCTCTTAGCGGACGACTGCGCCCTTAACACCGTGACGGAGGAGGACATGCAAAGGAGCATGGACCTCTTCGCCGAAGGCTGCGCCGATTTCGGATTAACAATCAGTACAGCCAAAACGGTTGTCATGCACCAGCCGCCAATCTGCGTGGAATACAATGCTCCTCAAATCAATGTCAACGGTGCTCAACTCAAAAACGTGGAAACCTTCGCTTATCTAGGAAGCACGATGTCGCGCAACGCGAGAATCGATGACGAGGTTGCCCAACGGATCTCCAAAGCTAGTCAGGCCTTCGGCCGGCTGCAGGCTTCCGTGTGGAATCGCCACGGTATTCACCTAAACACCAAACTAAAGATGTACAAGGCCGTCGTCTTGACGACACTCCTTTACGGAGTGGAAACCTGGACCGTCTACTCGAACCAAGCCAGGAAGCTGAATCACTTTCATCTCAGCTGCCTCCGCAGAATACTGAAGCTGAGATGGCAAGACAGGATCCCGGACACGGAAGTCCTGGAGCGGACCGGAATCCTCAGCATCCATGCCATGCTGAGGCAAGTGCAACTGCGATGGACCGGCCACCTGGTAAGAATGAACGACGAGCGACTACCCAAACGACTTTTCTACGGAGATGTCGCTACGGATTCTCGCCGGCAGGGAGGTCAAAAACGACGCTACAAGGACACTTTCAAGAAATCACTGAAGCAACTGCAAATCAACTCGGCGACCTGGGAGGACCTCGCCCAAAATAGACCGGCATGGAGAAGATCAGTTAAGGCTGATTCAGTAATCTATGAGGCCAACCGGATCGCCGCCGCCAAGGCCAAAAGAGCGGCACGAAAGTCAACAGCGCCCAGGACCAACACCGCCAATGCCCAGGCCCTGCCAACATGCCCGCGCTGTCAACGCATCTTCCGCGTGCGAATCGGCCTGGTTGGACATCTTCGGACGCAATGCACCAAAAATCCGACAATTCCAATTTCTACATCAAATTCTATCAACTCTCCTTCTGACTCCCTCACCCACACTCATGGCATCAATTCCATTACTCCCACCATCATAGAGACCACATCCATCTACTCATCGCCTGTTACCCCACCACCGCAACCACCACAGCCTTCGTCTTCACTACCACTATCACTACCACCACCACCATTACCAGCGATGGGGAATCTCTCCTATGCTGTACTCAATGCGACCGCACATTCACGTCACGCATCGGCCTGGTCGTTCACTTGCGAATACATCGTACAGAAACCGGTGAGCCAGTGCCTGGAGCACCATCAGACAGCAGAGATCGTCGCCTCAACTACCCTTACTGTCCTCGCGCATTTAATCATCGCATGGGCCTATTCGGTCACATAAGCATCCATGACAGCGGAATTCACCACAATGCCGACAACACCGATACACCATGCACACCCTCCACACCTGCCATTCTTAGCGCCCCTGCCACCCCTACTACCATGAATGATATCCCATCAGCCTCTACCGATTTCTCCTGCCCACACTGCGCCCGCAACTTAAACTCACGCTTCGGCCTGGTCGGTCACCTGCGAATCCATCGCACGGAGGCTGGTGAACCAGTGCCTGGGGCTCCAACATTCGGTCGACGCGCTCGCCTTCATTGCCTCACTGCTCTCGCACATTTACAAACCGCTTGGGCCTTTAGGACACATGCGCCTCCACGACAACCTCCGATAAACCGCCGGAGGCTAAGCTACATCAGCGTACACTATCTACAGCAATACATCAATAACACCCTCAAAATCACCATGTACCTGAGTTTATCACGGTTTCCTAGAAACCGTGGCTGGGAAGGCTGCCAATCTGACGCTTACACCAGACCACGCCGTCGGCTCAGTGTATGTGCTCTGTGTATCGAGTGGCTGACCAGTGGACTGGGAGTCAGACGGCGACGGCTGCTCCATATCCCCTGAGTTAGTGAATCCTGGTGTGTGCGTTATGTGGGCCAGGTCGTGCTGCGGCGCGCGAAGACGGGTACGCCGATCCGTCAGCAAATGCGCCCACTCCCAAATCAGGCAACTGACCGGCTCGGATGGTGGTCTGACTGTGGGGGTGGGGGAGAGAGAGTGAGGTCGACAGCTCAGCACATGTTCCTCACTATAAACAATCTGACGCGCTTAAAATTATCACGGTGCGCTAAAAGCCGTGGTTTGGAAGGTTGCCAACTGTCGGGATAACTCAAACCGCGTGGTCAGCCCAATGTGGGTTTTGTGTGGAGTGGCTGACTGGCGGACTGAGAGTCAGGCTGCAATGGCTCCTTCTTAATGTGGTCTTTATCGCACTCCCACTCTGTGGGATCCGAGCCAGGCGTGGTGGCACGCCCAGGGGCGGCTCAGGCCACGCCAGCCACCTGCGCCCTCTCCCGCCTCCGGTCTTCTTGACTCTGTCTTGACACCGGACTCAGGTGGGGGAGGAGGAGAGAGTGTGGTAGCTGCAGTGCAAGGCTACTATCACTTAAAACTAATTCACGCGCAAGTCACCGTCCCTTCACCACCCTTCCGTGGAGCATACGGGGGACATCGTCGAAATCGACGATCGAACTTTCGAGCTATGAACAGCAAATTGCGCACACGGGTGCCAAGTAATCAGTCGTTTTAAACAAGAAAACAGGGAACATGTACTCGTTTCATACGTTCCTCTCATCTCCCTCTAAGTCTGCCAACAAAAACCTCCACTCCTCAGTTTGGCACGGTGATTAAATCATTCCCTTCTCCAGCCAAAATGGTGAGAAGATGGCGTAAGTAATTTCACCTACTTACCATAAATATTTATGTATGCAACCGAAGTTTCCTTTGAGTGCAGGGTTTGCGCTAAGGCGGAAAGGGGTTTTTTATAAACTGGCAACCTGTCGTTAATAATATTGGTTAGGAATATACTGAATTTTAATCAGTATTAAAACCCCTAGCCTTAATTTCTAAGAAAAAAATAAATGGTATAATTCCGCATAACATTATCTGAGATAAGCCGGTTACTGTGGGTGGTGGGCAAATAAAGATAAAGAGGATCAAAGCGGCAATAGAGTAGATTAGCTTTCCACGGGCAAATATACACCGTCGACGTCAAATATCTTCGGAAAGAAGGATTGTGCTATTGTTTGGTTCTAGCAAACGAGAAAGAGCTTCACAGCACGCGCGATGACTTGTGCGTCAGTCAGATTATAGTGAGAGTAGACTTGCGCGGCGTCTACCAGTCTCTATACCCCTCACGCCACTGGATCTGGTGTCATGACCTAGTCAAGAAATGGGGCAGATTGCCTTTGAATGAATGTTCGTAATGTTGTTTACGGAATATATAACTTAACATGTCATATTTCACCACTTTAAGTTTTCCTATTCAAAATGTCAATAGCATAGGAAAAATAGCATTTGGACAGAATAAGTTGGCCGTTTTTGCATTCTGATGTAACCCGTTTTCGTTTGCTGGCGGATTTTTTAAATTTTGATTCAAGTAATTTGAAACTATGGCCTTTAGAACACGTAGTGTGTACATGTTATCCTTGTTGTATGCTTCGACCTAGATATCATCAAAAGTGGTGCAATTGAGTCATTGGAAGCACCGTCACCCCTTCCAAAGACAACGTGCGACAATTTCGCCTTCGATAATCAGTTTTAAAAGTACGCCTAGATAACGCCTGCTGTTTCAACGCACAGGGAAAACATTTTCATAAGTTTAAATTAGTTTTGGTTTGGTGCCCCTGGTCTGCCGATATTAAAATTCTATATTCCAAAACCATCATCTTTGCTGCCGTCTGCTCTTCCACATCCTCCCCCTAGGAAACAAAACTGTGAGGTCACTGGTGCTGTGTTTGAGGCCGTAAATCCGCACCTCCCTTGAGCTAATTGTGCACACGGGTGCCAAGTAATCAGTCGTTTTAAACAAGTAAACAGGGAACATGTACTCGTTTCATACGTTCCTCTCATCTCCCTCTCACTCTGCCAACAAAACCTCCCTCTTCAGTTTGGCACGGTGATTAAATCATTCCCTTCTCCGCCAAAATTGTGAGAAGATGAGGTAGGTAATTTCATTACCATTAAGCAAACAGGTTGTCAGAAAAAGCTGGCACGTTGCATCCAGCTTACACTGAAGATCATTCGGTCTAGTTCAGAGTCCGGACAGTTGAGATTAAGTAAGCAATCTATCCGCTAAACAACGAGGTGGCAAATATTACTAAGGTAAACCTGCATAACTGAGTAGCTTAGACAGCGCCCTCCTCAGGAATCTCTTCCGTCAACCGGGTCAATTAAACAAATTATACCTTTCTACGTAGGCTGGGTGTGTTTTCTGCATGGGAAATAACAAATTGTCATTGGCTGGAAGGGTAAACATTATATTTATAATATTATTATGTGGAAGAAACGTAAATCTTGCATGTGTCTATGCCTATCACACACGAGAATGGATTATTTCGGCTGGAACTCTTTCACTTACGTCTATAATGCCATCCATCACTTGCCTATTTTTTTCGTTGGATGCACCCAATGTGAGCAGTATTTTTAATGTCTCTCATGCTCTCACCTGGCTCCTTTTTTGGTGCTGCGTAGCACCCGCGTGGTCTGTTATGATGGCTCCTTTTTATCAGACAGCGTAACGTAACCATCTAGTTCTGGCACCCTAACTGCTTGTTGGTCTGATAGCGACCAAGACTAACAAACTGGGACAAAGCACGGACTCTTAATCGAAAGAGATTCCAGTATCATGGAGACTGGCTGTTGCTTATCGGATATCTCCATGGACACCCGAAGAGATTGATTAAACTTTATAAAAAAATGTTTGATGGGCAATCACGCCAATACCGCCTTAACGTTGCATGAAAACAAAAAAAAAACATAAAAAGAAAATTCACACGAAGAAATATAGGAAGCGGGTATTGCGAACATTCTAGTACATACATTCCCCTGTTTTCGTCCAAATACCTATCTATAGAGAACTTTGACTAATGCTATGGTGCTGGTGTTGGCGGTTGTGTTGGGACCAGTATTGCATCCAGTCCCGGTGCAGTGACATAGAGATCAGGCAAAGGTACACAGTCGGGTACGAAGATTCTAAGGCTTAAGGCTTTTCGTTGGCATTGTCAACAGAGCCACTGTTTCCGACCCCCTTCCCACCAAAGCCGCGAACGAGAAAACAACCCGTAACGTCATTACCGCCTAAAAGAATTTGTTTTTAAGTCCCTTATTTATGACATGTCGCGATTGATTGGCCTATGGAAACGCCAAAACTAGGCCTAGGGAGCATAGTTTCAGGCGAAAAATTAGGTCAAATTTGTGCGCTGGGAGCGGTTGGCACATTGGCAATGTCCAGTGTTGAACCTTACAGACAAATCTCCTCCCCTGCAATGGAAAACCCTATCCGATCACCCTCAAATAAACTTATTCACTTTGTGCAACAAATGGTTAAATATCCTGGAGTTTTATTCTGAAGATGTCCAAAAGTGCATTTGCAATAATTCTAAACCAGCAACGAATGCTTAATATAACGAAGAGGATGGTTAGTTTTAGGGCAAGATTTAGGTTGGTGTGGAGGTTCGCGTAGATAGATAGGTAGATGAAGGTGCGTTAAATTTAAATTTCCTATTTGTACATGCGAGTGGTGGTATCAAAAAATAGTATCTTGGTTTGTTGACGAGGCCAATCGATATGAACCAACTGGGTTTAATATAGTTAAAAAAGAGTAGACAGTTAAAAAAAACTCCCAGTGAGATTTAGGAGAAATAAACGGTCGCCCTTGGTGAGTAGGTCCTACGGGGGGCATCGCATAGGTCACCTGGATCATAACCGCAGTGCGTAAGATGCAGCCAGACACTACCTTGCTGATTGCAGAGTCCGTCTAATGGTTTCCAATGCAGAAATATCCATCCAGATCATCCTCGGTTAATTGCGGTTCAAACCAATGGAGAACGTTCATAGACCGCAGCGACTATGGCCACCAGGTTCGGCTGATGCGAACATTCACGGTGTCACCAAGGTGTGCAGATAGTTAGCAGGGAAGACCTCGGGGAACTCCGCATGGGCATTATGGGAGAGTACGAGCCCTCGAATGAAAATAATAAATATAAAGAAATGTTACGCAAATATAGCTAGTAGTATTCAAGCTAACTTACTTTCTACCGTCGCCCGTGTAGCTTTAAAGTTCGTTTGTAGCTCACACCCTTATATTCATATATCTTTCGCTTAAAAGCCTACAGCGATACCGACATAACAACATCCAGAGGAAGATTATTCCAAGCTTTGAACACTCTTTTGGAAAAAAAGTACCTCCGAGTGTCTAGCCTAGCCCCAGTCACACGTTATTTGAGAGGATGACCTCTCAAGTTCGTGGTGGTTGCTATATCGAAGAAATGACCTGGGACATGACAGCAGTCCTGAACGCGTAGTATGCAAAGTGTTAGCATCAGGTCTCCCCAAAACTGTCTATATCGCAAGGGAAAGAGATTGAGATTAGACAACCCTATTTCATAAGCCTGTGAACCCTGTCCAAGGACAAAAGTGGTTGCTCGCCTTTGGAAGTTTTCGAGGATATTTATGTTCTTTGCCGCCCTGGGTCTCCAAGCTTGGATAGCGAACACGAACTGCGACCGCACTGAGGTCCCGAAGACTTTGGTGAAGCAGTCGGCATTGAAGGCTGAATAAGCTCGTTTGATGAGGTACAGAATCAACGTCGCTGACGTCGCTACCTTTGCGCAATTTAGGGAGGGTGTAAGCGAGGGCGTGATCCAAACTCCCAGGTACTTTTGGGCATCCACTTCTTTCAATGGAATGCCATTTAGTCGGTTAACCGTAAGATTCTAAGGATTGCTTTCCCGACTCGTATTCTGTCGCACTTGCTCTCATTGAACGGCAAGAGCCAGTCGTTTGACTATTTTTGGAGTCGATTATAATTTGCTTGCAATTGCCATTCCTCAGCCGCTGTCTGGATGACGCTCCCAAGTTTGAGATCATCGATACACATGGCAATATCGCAGTCCAGATCGTTGGCGCAATCGTTGACGTAGACAATGAACAAAATAAGTCCGAGAACGGAGCCTTGGGGAACACCACACTCAACTTCAACCTTTGCTGACTGTTTTTCGCTGATGTGGATGGTTTGCGAGCGGCCGATACGGAAGTTTTCTCTTCATGTCAGAAGTCTACCTCTTACTGCTATGGGGCTGAGTTTATAAAGAAGGCGGTGGTACGGCATGCTATCGTTAGCCTTTTTGAAGTTAATATATACTGCGTTGACCCTATTTCCTCTATCGAACGCCTCAGTCCAACGTTCTAAACAGTAGAGCAAATATGTCACGCAGGACTTACCTCTACGGAAACCATGCGGGACCTCGGAATGCAGATGGTCATGTTCTAGGAACTACATTAGTTGTTGCACGATTATTAATTTCCACGATTTTGCAGAAAATTGCAGTAAGGCTGACCAGTCGATAATTATTTGTGGAGACCCGGCTTCCACTCTTATAGAGCAGCGTAATCCATGCGGATTTCCAATCGGTTGGTAGACATCCGGTTTTGAACGATGTTTGGAAAAGCGTAGTGAGTGGTTTTTCCAACTCTCTCGCGAGCTCTTTCAACATCTTAGCAGGTACTTTATCGGAAACCGGTGACTAAGATTCCCTGAATCCAAACAGTTCCCCGAGGACAACAGCCTCGGTGAATTGACCAGTATCGACTATTGTATCCACTTCAAAGACATTGACAGGGTAATCGTATCTCATTTCCTTTGTGAAAGTCGCCAATCATCAGGGCACCCGACTGTGTACCAATATTGTCAAGCTCCCCTAGCAGGAAAGCATCGGCTACAGGGTCTCTTCTCGGTTTACGGTAGGCTGTTAGGACATCTAGACTTGATGAGCCTGGCACTTTTACGGATAGCCATATCGTCTCGAGCAGACGCCAGTTTACACGTTTTGTCTAAAATTGTAAGTATACTTTTCACAAATGTGAGTACGCCTCCTCCTCCTTGACGCCTTTTCCCGTCTTTTCTAAACAGTTGGTAGCCAGCCATAGTAACCTTCCGGTCGTCCACGTGTTGGGACAACCTGGTTTCTGTTAGGGAAAATATATCAGGAGATAGTTCACAGACATAAATCTTAAGCTCGTTGAGCTTCGATGACATACTCTGTTCATTGGTGTACATGAACGTTAGTTTTCGGTTTACCCGAGAAGTGCTTACGATCGGGCGCGAGGCCCCTTTACTGGGTCGTCTGCGTGGTCATCCCGAACGGGCCTCTCCAGGGGAAAAAAACATGAACGGTGGATCACATAGTTGTTGTAAATAACAAAATTTTGTTCCCCTTCGCTGAGCCGCTGTCTCAGTTCGGTTACAAGCCGATAATGTTTTTTTCCGTTCCGCAGATGAACATTCATGTTGAAAAAAACTCCAGGGTTTGAAGTTTTAACTTAAAGCGCCTAGATAGAATGAGAATCGCTTCCTGGCTGCTGGTCAAGATAACTGTTAGAGGTCAAGGACGTGCTGATTCAGATTGGCCTTCGGGCCACTCTCGAGGGCAGAAGGCTTTTTCGAATTCAATTGACGTATTGGGTTCCAGCATTTTGTTCAGAAGTTCACGTAAGAGGTTCATGTCTTTGGAATATCGGTCTACGGGAGTTGTAGCTGTTGATTAAGTTATTCCCTGTATTATGAAGCCTTTTTTTCCTATCAGTGACATTTCTGTACCTACGACACTGTCGTCCACTATCTGGTTGGAAGGTTTCACGCGGCCCACTGGTGATGACGGAGTGGGTGCTGCTTGGCTATATGTTGGTTTTGTTCCGTTTTTTTAATTTCGGCGAAATCCACGGCTTCGAAGATTTTGAATCGCAGGTGGTATTTCTGGTTTGGGAATCAATACCACTGCTTTTGCTTGGTGCGGGAATCGCAGTATTTCCTGTGTTGGACGAGGCAATGGTCGAAGCCCCTTGTTAAATATTTTTAGGCATCACTTGAAGTCTGTTATCCATTAACCTTTTCCTTCTTGATGTCAGATTTACGTTTTTGAAGGCTTTTTTGTTTAAGATGGACTCTTGCCATTGCTACTTGTGCCATTGCTACCTGTGCCATTGCTACTTGTTGTTCAGTAGTCGTATCAGCTGCCGAAGTTGTTGAGATGCCCTTTGTTCGAGTATCAATAGTTTTACTCCCAGTAAGTCACTCAGTGGACACCTGTGTGACATCCAATGTATTAAAGGTGCCTTGTAACGTAGATTTTATTTGTCTTATCTCGTCGTCTAGCTGGTTAAGCTTCATAGTAGGTGGGCATATAAATTTATTTTAAAGGTGAACAGGTTACCAATCTTTCCCATCCGTTATGCTGCCCTCCCTCACTGCACTCGTTCCTATATTACACACCCATCTATAGATTTGGTTCGTTAATAGGGGTTTGTGCAAGCATTCAATGCCAGGTAGTGGGGTCGGACAAGCATTCGTAGACCAATATCCTTTATGCTTTTTTCCCTCAATGGGGCTCAGCGCGGAGGCTCAATTAGTACCGTGGAAGCGGAATGTATACGAAGATTTCGTACGTGTCAGTCAAATTGCCCGTTATTTTAGCATCTCATGGTTTTGAAACACCCAGATTCAAATTCGAAACCAGTTGGACATCAGACTCCATACGGAGAGTTATGGAATATTTATCGACATCAAGAATAGCCGCACATGATTCCCCCAAAGGGGACACCTGGTTTCATTTAATGGCATCATGCATCTGATTCGTTCTTTCGCACATAATCTGGTAGGCACTCCTGTCAAGGCCTCATCCAGTGATAAGCATTTATTTCTAGATATGTACTTTGCGGCTTGGAAAACAGTCAGTTAAAAAAGCCATTAAAATCCATCGCCTTAAGAGCCCAAATTCCCCCAAATCGCAGTGATATAGTTCGTCAGTTAACCTCCTTGGCTGAAGGGAATTCGGCGTTGTTTTGGTTTTGCTCGCAGCAGCAATCCAGAGCTCCTAATATGCCAATAGCAGTCTGTATAACACGTTGGATGTGGCCAGTGCTCCCCTCTTCAGGCCAACCAGATATTCTCATGACGTGTCCTAAGCTCTTCCAATTCCCTTGGAAAAGTTTGCGATACTGAGACTTTTACGTGCTCAATAAAACGTTTTTGGAGAAAAATATACCCGTTAAGATTTTTCAGTGATGAGGAATGCTTAGCTGCTCTTCGGGAGAGGTAATTGCATGCATGCTGATATGAGCGGAATAACCTAATGATCAAAAATTTGAAGGTATTCTTCAGTGCGTTGGGAAAAAGATAAGCAGTTTGCTTTCAGATAATAGCATATTGGGTCATTGTGTACACCTATCTGCATCCTCTTACACAAACAGAGTAATAAAAATATCCTTGAATTTCAACATTCTATTTGCTTAAAAATGACTCAGTTGGGAAAATAATAAAGTGCAATTTGAGATCTGGCGGAACGATTACATGATTTTAAGTACTAACAATTCCATATATCTAAATTTCTTGCCTAAACCAGTTTTATACGATTCTTTAGAAATTAAATTCAATTTAGAATTCGTCCTGACCCATTTAGGTTCCACCTTTAGTCATATCGTTTACTGGATACAAATCAGTGCTTAAAAGGTATCAGGCCACCACTAGACCCCAATCTCATTTACCCTTCTGAATGCCGCACAATTGTCTACCACAAACGACCTGTCATTATATCGTCAGCACTATGGATGAAAATCTGAAGTCCGCTGACCTGATCGTAAAGGACAGCATAGGTATGTTTATCTTAAATTTAATTATCCACCTTGCAAACCTACCTCTGAAACTCCAATGCTCTCCCTCTAAAGAGACGATTGTCCTCAGCCAAGTTTTGGGGCCGTTTATATGGAATAATAAGGCACGGAGAGACCAACAATCAAGGCTGAACTCCAAGTACTTTCCAACCTTCCCACAAGTTTAACGAACATTTATAGTGTAGCGGCCAATTCCCGGCGCATGTGGAAACGCTCAACCTTCTGCGACTGCGCGCACAAACGCAACATTGGCGGTCCGTCCTGGTGTCCTTACCGGTCAATCATCTTCATGCTCGATGCCATCGTCTTAAAGACCCATGGGGCCACGTTTTAATCGACGATTTGGACCACCAAACCTTTAAATATCGAGGATTATACTTATTTTCATAATCGCATTTGACAATGAGTCTCTTTCTTTCATAGAATTTACGAAGTCGTAATTCTAACCTTCATCTCTAAGACGGCAGGTTAGAAATGCTGGCTATCGCTGCATGCGTTCAGTTTTGGGATCCTCTCAACGAATTAACGCCAGCAACAAATAAGTTCATGCACATGCGCAAGTAGTAAGCACGGCCTACAGAACGAGCTGAATATTTTTGGGAAAGTGCATGCTTGCTAATAGGTCCAGAAGGAATGTTGGATAGGTATGCAGGTTGGATCGCATAATCTCTCTCATTACTTGTTCTGTTTCATGTAGCCTCAGTTGTTAGAAAAACGGCACATTTCGATGTGTATAATTTTTTTCGCACTTGCCAATTCTATTTTCATTGCATGCACAGAATGTGAGCAGTTTTTTTATCGCCTCTCGTGATCTCACCTGGCTCCTGTGCAGGTACAGCGTAGCGTTCAAGCTTTTGCTGAACTGCTTTAGCGATGAAACCCGAGAGTGGTGATCCCATTGGCGTCCCTCTGATCTGCTCATAAGACGGAATTACACTTTTGCGACGAGATTAGTAGACGAGCCAGAGAATTACGGGCAAAACGAAATGCCGAGCTGGCAGATAAGCTTCGAACTATAAGCCACTCACCTGAGGAAGAGACCGGCGTCTTAGTCAATAATCTGTCCTCTAAACAGCTGACGCCTGGACAGCTGAAGTTTCTGAGTCACAAGGCTCGCTTCTATACCACAGACGGCGATCCGGTTAAGCTCGTAGCCACAGTCGAATCAATTCTCAAACAAACTTGGCAATCCGATGAAACAAAACACGTTGTTCGGCAACAGGTAACTGCCTTGGTGATGGCGCACAAACCACGCGCAATTATTACCAGAGCGTAGCAGGATGCTCTCAGAAGAGCTGGCACGAGTATTGTGCTATTACCAGCAGACAAAGGACGTTCTACCGCTGTCTTGGATAAGACCGACTCTATTCAGAAGGCCAACAACCTCTTCGAGGATCGACAGGCATATCTTCGATGCGATGGTGAAGCGATGAAGAAGCTGATGATGCAGATAGACAAAACGCTTGCCAATATGCTAACAAACAAGGTAATACGTAAGTCGGTAAGACTGGCTGTTAAACCAACAGATGCGGTCGGAGCAAGTTTCTACGGATTACCCAAATTACATAAGGCCGATATTCCCCTCCGTCCAATTGTGTCATTGCGTTGCGCACCAACATTCAATCTGGCTAAATGGTTGTTCCGACACCCAAGGTTTCTCACCTCGGACGTAGCCACAACGGTCACTTCAGCTACTCAGTTCCTGGAAAGGCTCAGGGGGATGCGACTCACCGCAGACGCGGTCATGGTGTCGTTTGATGTCACCTCTCTCTTCACTTCAATCCCGCACGACTTAGCAGTCAAAATGGTAAGAGAATTGCTAGAGACGCAGTACAATGACGTAGGCGAGTAGGTGAAGCGGGGACATCTTGTACAACTCTTAAAATTTTGTATGAAGACGAACTTCACCTTCGAGAGGACCATGAACGAGCAGATCAGAGGGACACCAATGGAATGGACGCTCTCCAGTTTCATCGCTGAGGCAGTTTTCCAAAAGGTTGAAACTTGGTTTTCGCAAACTACAGGCCAACGTTTTGGACTTGATACGTCGACGATACCTTCGTCATCATCAAACGAGAAATTATCGGAGAATTACATAGCGTTCTTATTTCCGTCTTCATGGACAGCCAATTCACAATGGAGGCTGAAAGTAACAACCAGCTGCCATTCCTAGATGTTCTTGTCCATCGAAAATCCAACGAGCACATAAAAACTACGGTTTATAGGAAGGCAACTAACACATGCCAAATCTTAAGTTACCACAGTAGACACCCGTTCTGCCACAAACGCAGCTGTGTGCGAACTCTCTACAGAAGGGTAGAAACACCTTGCAGCGAGTCAGTCGACGAAAGGGCAGAACTATGTTACGTTCAGTGCCTTTTCATGGCCAACGGATACCCCCGTAACGTTATCGAGCGCAGCAGGCTAGCCAAACCAAGATAAAATCCGGTGGTAGAACAACCAAATGTCTGGCATGCACTGCCATACATTCACGGCGTCTCTGAGGCAGTTTCCCGCCTCCTCAGACCGCTGGGGATCGGAATCGCCCATCGACCGGATTCAACCATTCGGAATCTATTTATGAGTCCGAATGCCCCCCTTCCACGAGGTGAGACGTCAAACATCATCTACCGGATCCAATGTGACTCGGGTGAGGTTAACTACGTCGGAGAGACAGGGAAGCGTTTGCAGACCCATTTTACCGAACACGTGTGGGCAGTGAGGAGAATGGACCCATTTTCCCTGGTGGCGGAACACTGTGCAAACTCTGGGCACACGTTCGCCTTCCAGAACGCCGAAATCCTGGGTCAAGGAAATGACCGCGTTACCAGGGTAACAATCGAAGCCTGGCACACGGAGACTACTTCGATGAACCGTTATGTCGCCCTTCCGACAGCCTACCAAGCCTTCCGGGCGCAGGTCATCGAACGTAAGAGCAAACACGGAATAAGGGCAAACGTGAATCCACGCCACAATTTGGGACAGACGAAAGTGCAGTTTTCAATACGGCCGCATCAACCATTAACCCGAAAGACGAGGATAAATGCAGTCAGACGGAAACAAACAGGACAAGCAACCTAGGGTGCCAATTAAGATACATGCGGATGCGGGCAAGGGCTGCCACCTGTCAAACGCCACCCCTCGACGAGTGACATGGCAATTGAAAGCAATTATCCTCCTCCCCGTCCTTCACCCCGGTGACTACAGAATGGTTCCTGTGTGTATGACAGCGATGAACGCCAAAGCCAATTAAGGACCCCCACCCCGTCCTCCCTACAGTGTACACTGTTAAGGTAAACACGTATAATCAACCTGTGCTACAAAATGGCTGTTACCCCGTATAAAGTCTGTGAGACGCGGTACGATACTCACCTTGGATGTTTTTATGCTTTTTAAACGTCAGGAAAATTCACCTTTAGTCCATGAGATCGCCTTTTCTTCTCATTTATATCCGGGGACGCGCATATACGCTTCTATTAGCAATATATATATATAAGCTGACCAGCAAAGAAAAGGGATACTGGAATTGTCATTTCTGGCTAATTTTTCCGTCATCAGCCAGCCTTACCCAACCCCAGGCGCTGCGGCGCCCGAGGCTCAAACTCGTGACCTGTTGGACAAACGTCTAACGATCTACCCACTGCGCCACGAGCTCGTTGTCTTGCCGGTTTTAATCGGAAATATTACCCATGGTAAGTAGGCGCTCACCGATCGGTTACAGGACTCACTCGTCCCGTTAGCCCCAAGGCAAAAAAGGACGAGTGAGTCCTGTAACCGATCGGTGAGCACCTACTTTACCATATATATTTATGTATGCAACCGAAGTTGCCTTCGAGTGCAGTGTTTGCGCTAAGGCGGAAAGGGGTTTTTTATAAGCTGGCAACCTGTCGTAAATAATATTGGTTAGGAATATACTGAAGTTTAATCAGTATTAAAACCCCTAGCCTTAATTTCTAAGAAAAAATAAATGGTATAATTCCGCATAACGTTATCTGAGTTAAGCCGGTTACTGTGGGTGGTGGGCAAATAAAGGACAAGAGGATCAAAGCGGCAATAGATAAGATCAGCTTTCCACGGGCAAATATACACCGTCCACGTCAAATATATTCGGAAAGAAGGATTGTGCTATTGCTTGGTTCTAGCAAACGAGAAAGAGCTTCACAGCACGCGCGATAACTTGTGCGTCAGTCAGATTATAGTGAGAGTAGACTTGCGCGGCATCTACCAGTCTCTATACCCCTCACGCCACTGGATCTGGTGTCATGACCTAGTCAAGAAATTGGGCAGATTGCCTTTAAATGAATGTTCGTAACGTTGTTTACGGAATATATAACTTAACATGTCATATTTCACCACTTTAAGTTTTCCTATTCGAAATGTCAATAGCATAGGAAAAATAGCATTTGGACAGAATAAGTTGGCCGTTTTTGCATTCTGATGTAACCCGTTTTCGTTTGCTGGCGGATATTTTAAATTTTGATCCAAGTAATTTGAAACTATGGCCTTTAGAACACGTAGTGTGTACATGTTATCCTTGTTGTATGCTTCGACCTAGATATCATCAAAAGTGGTGCAATTGAGTCATTGGAAGCACCGTCACCCCTACCAAAGACAACGTGCGACAATTTCGCCTTCGATAATCAGTTTTAAAAGTACGCCTAGATAACGCCTGCTGTTTCAACGCACAGGGAAAACATTTTCCTAAGTTAAATTAGTTTTGGTTTGGTGCCCCTGGTCTGCCGATATTAAAATTCTATATTCCAAAACCATAATCTTTGCTGCCGTCTGCTCTTCCACATCCTCCCCCTAGGAAACAAAACTGTGAGGTCCCTGGTGTTGTGTTTGATGCCGTAAGTCCGCACCTCCCTTGAGCTAATTGCGCACACGGGTGCCAAGTAATCAGTCGTTTTAAACAAGTAAACAGGGAACATGTACTCGTTTCATACGTTCCTCTCATCTCCCTCTCACTCTGCCAACAAAACCTCCCTCTTCAGTTTGGCACGGTGATTAAATCATTCCTTCTCCCGCCAAAATTGTGAGAAGATGGGGTAGGTTATTTCATTACCATTAAGCAAACAGGTTTGTCAGAAAAAGCTGGCACGTTGCATCCAGCTTACACTGAAGATCATTCGGTCTAGTTCAGAGTCCGGACAGTTGAGCTTAAGTAAGCAATCTATCCGCTAAACAACGAGGTGGCAAATATTAATAAGGTAAACCTGCATAACTGAGTAGCACAGACAAGAATCGCTCCACTCAGCCGGCTCAATTAAACTTATTATACATTTCGATGTAGGCAATGCCTGTTTTCTGCATTGGAAATACCAAATTGTAGTCGGTTGGAAGGGTAAAAATTACATTTATAATATTATTATGTGGAAGAAACGTACATCTTGCATGTGTCAATGCCTATCACACACGGGAATGGATTATTTCGGCTGGAACTTTTTCTTTTACGTATACAATGCCATCCCTCACCAAAATTACTTGTTTGTTGAAAGTGGCAAATTATACTCTGCCTGTGTTTTCTTGGGAATATATCCCTGCAAATATAACTAGGTGCATCTAGTAAATTTTGACCATTTGAATTACTTTCACATTTTTTTATCAATATCTAGCGTTATCTGGCAGAGAAAAATACAGCCATATAGGCCCTTGCAGCCATTATTTCATTATAATTATTACTAACAATCAAGCGTACTCAGAAAATGTTAAAATGTCTAACAAAGTATTTGTAAATATTGCTTCTGTAGACCAAGACAGAACCTAAAACAGTGAACAGATGTTCTAAACGTGACTTGAGGCAAATCGCAGTGGGCTTAGATTACGAGTTAGGGTTAGGGTTAAAATGAGCAACATAATTCATCTGCCACAACCAAATGTAAATTTCATGGTTAACGATTTTGTAAGCTGTTACTGATCAGACGCAACATTGGTAACCACGGCGAGAAACAGCTTGCGCTCATCAATCAGGCTTAAGATCCTTTCGGAAGAGCAAGCAGATATTGATTATTTTGAATTATGCTACAAAAATTGGTTTTCTCTTTTTTGAAACATTTTACCTCAAGTACTGTTTGGAAATCTACGCAGAAGATCCATCGGTGTGTCAGCATATAGTCACCGCATATCGTTCTGCCTAAACACAGGTCAAGTGTGTTCTGTATTTGGTAGTCAGTCCTAAGTTTTCCTAACCGGTCAATTATCTCCTATGTTTACCCAGATATGGCTTCGCTGGAGGCGCTGGGAAGACATCTCATGGGGTCACACGTAGGTCTCTTCTCTCGCAGCCCTGGACGTGCCTTCCTCTGGCCACAAACTTCTCGAATTCTCTTCTTCTGTGCATGACGGGTTTTAATGGCTAGGGTCTTCTTAATAACGTAAGCTGCTACGATTATTGCATCTACCGTGACACGAATGCCCGTGCCAAATAGCAGCATAGCAAACGTCACATCTGTTTGATTTTCAGTATTATGTAATTGACGGCCGAATAAAATTATCACCCTGGTTATTTAGTAATGAACTCGTAAGTAGGCTGCTTGCCTCAGGAACTCCTCACTCGAGTCTTACTTGGAATGCCAAGGAAAAGGACTTTGAGAAGGATGGCATGAGTCCTGATAAGAATATCCTCCAGATAATGTGTGGTGTGTATTGTGGTCACAGAAATAGCAGGAATATCTGAATGACTCGTTTTGCACGATGTCTACAGTGTGCGTTACAACTTGGTGGGAGCAGTCTCGATTATAAGCGCGTAAATTCGTTTAAGTTGATAGTTGAGCTGCGCAGCCTCTACCGAAATACCTCCTCCTAACTCATCTGTGCCCGGTGTCAGGACAGAGTCAAGAAGACCGGAGGTGGGAGAGGGCTCCGGTGGCTTGCAATGCGTGAACCCGTGCCTACGCGTTCCACCACGTATGCCCCGGTCACGTACAAGACAAGGAATGGCTCGATCCATTTGAGGTCGTTTGCCCTAGACGTTACACTCAGGAGCAACAATTGCCGTTGGACCCTCCGTTCTGACCGGAGGCCCGAGTTATCCCATCAGTTGACAACCGTCAACACCCGGACTTTTGACGCCTCGTGATAGATTCAAGCAGTTCAGATTGTTTTTAGGAAGTTATATGCTCTGAGAGCTGTTGATACCCCACTGTCCTCGACTACGTGCCGAGACAGTCTACTAACTGATGCTAGGAAGGGACCAGTCACCTTGATATATTTTCGCGATAAACGCATTAGATAATTTTTATACTCGCAAGGATCCTGATCAACATACGTAAAAACAAAAACGATGGGAAATTGAGTACTTTTGATTTTTTGGCCAGATGGTTTATTGTAAAACATGGGTTGCATTTAGTTTGGCTATAATCGTTATATGCTAGTCATTCTAATGTCAAAATGCAGAGACATCTTACAGAGAATCCGAAATAGTTGCATTTAAGACCTCGTTTACCTCCACTCTAATAAGGTTGTTTTGCTTTGGTTTAATAATCACGGAGAAATATTTAAACTAAAACTTTTCAAGCTTCCGGCACTATTACAGGTTTTAAATATGCTTCGCCAAAATAGAGCTCATGATAAAGACTTCAGTTTTTAAGGGTAAGACTTGACATGTCGGAATTAAGGGACTGATTCTGCGAAATGTGAAGGCATACCTTTCTGGCTAATAATTTGGCTTCTATTGATACAAGATGAGTTTGAATACCTTTGAGCAGTGCAACTATCTGATAAATGTTTGTGATGCTATTGATACCATATGGGTACGCGTTATCAAACTTAATACAAAAATAGAACCCATGGCTGTCGTGTAACCTATAATTCACTGAGCAAAACGGAACCTGTCGTGAATCAGCTTTCATTTCTTCGGCCGCTGCTTGCTAAGCCTTGCTTCTTTAAGCTATTTTGCGCCAAATAAGGTTTAATTTGGACCGCTCGGTTCTTGTTTTATAGTTTTAATACTCACGTTACGTTTAAAGTGTAGTGATGTACGACTGGAAAACAGTGAGCCGGAATCTCATGCATGGAATTAGTGTCCTACATGCATATGCCTGCTAAAAGATATAAGAGGCTTTCTCATATGGTGTATTTATCTTTATTCCCTTTTTGAAACTGGTATCAGGCTACGCTGGAAAATGTTTTTCGTCAATGAAAACGTTTACTCTCGAACGCTTTAGTGAATAACTAAAAAAAAGGGTACTTAAATCGCAACTTTACTGTGAGCTCAGTTTCTGAACCACGCCATAATACATCATCTAACGCTAAATTCTGCGCTTAAAAGACCGTAAAAAACTATTAAGTTTGCATATATTAAAAAATGTTTCTAGTTACAAGCCAACTACGGTTTTTCACATTTTTCTTATTGTAATACGTACTCAAACATCACAATGACAGTAAGCAGATCAGAGTGTGCTGCAAAGCCGCTCTCAGGTAGTTTATAAGCCGAACGTATGAACTCCCAAACAAAACATTAAAAATGCTGTCTTGAATGCCACTTACTTCCTGAATTCAACCAGATTTTGTAGAAAACCTATGAATAACTAGACTTTAGACCTCATAAATCAATTTTGTTGTAGGCGTTCAATGACTGTGAACAAGCTTTGCAAAGACAGCAATGAGTGAGCACATGACCATCTTCAGAGGACTGAAGAATCCGCTCTTTGATCAATTCTAAACAATTTAGGAACAACGCCTACAATTGCCTTTATACCTTGAAATTACCGAAAGTGAAAGTCGAACCTTATGACATACTCTTCGTAGGAAAATGTACAAATACTATGGACAAGATTTCCATAAAAAGCGGAATGCTTATGGAAGTAACGCAATGTCAAAAGGGAACCCTGTGGACGCCGGTGGATATTTTCTTGAAATTTCGGTCCCTGAATACAGCGGAAAGTAACATTTCGCATTTAACGTGAGTTGTATGAATTGATGAATAGGCGCAGCGTTCTTGCATTAAAAACACAAAAAGGAGTCTGTTCTGCAAACTTTCAGAAAACTGGTGGGCTTGGAATTTTCACTTTTAGTGCCGATAAACTTGGAGATTCTCACAACTTTTCATTAACTTTGCCCAGCAAGTGCGATTGCTCGAAATGCATTCTGAAATATAAGTCGTTGTATTTTATATATTTGAATTTGGATGGTTTTAGCGTAGTGAATACGGCATTGCATTATATTTGCAGACTTTATTAGTAAAAAGTTGGTAAGCCCACGTCGGTTTACTTAGCATGCCTCTATACTGCCGGAGATCGAATACTGGAACAGATACATTTTGCGAATTTTTACGTTGTAAATTCCGCAACCTAGCACTGTTTGCAGACTTTCGGGCTATAGATTCAGAGTCAATCTTTCTCGTTATGTAAAACATTTCACCTTTAAAAAGGCACAATTTCTGTCTTACAGAGGAAGAGGAGGAAATGGAGAATGATGAGTAGGAGGGGGGATTGCGTTGGCAAATTGCTCATCTTTTTAATTGCTAGTACTGTCACTCGTATGAAAGTCCTTTTTCAGCGAGTAAAAATTAAACAGCAAAAGGCATTTTTTGAAAATCCGAAATCCCTGCTGGAAAAAGAATTTAAACTGGCAAGAGACACCTAATTCACAGAGCAACCTCAATCCCCGGCAATCTTTCCCAGCGGGAAAATTAATACGGATGCAATAAAATCGCACCGAAGCGAAACCGGTTGATGGGCTGCTCTGTGAACCCTAGCGCAAAATCAGACTAATCCAGTTTTTCACACTTCTTTCCGCAGATAGGATAATATTTCCGATCGTGTTAAAAATTTTGGTGAGAGACAGGTTGGGCTGTCAAAAACGCAAAACGAAACCCGTAAAGGAACACTTGACTCCCGTAAAACAGGTGGCCTCGAGTTAAATCAAAGGAATGGCGCCTATTTCCGTGTCCCAACCCAAGGGCTAATCATAACTGTTATCCTATCGTAATCGTCCATCGAAACCCAACCTTAAGCGTACCCTAAAAGTGGAAATAACGTCCTCCTTCACTGCTTAATAATTTCGCTCGAAATCAGCGCAAAGCTGCCGGCAAAGATGGCGTGTTACTTTTCCCCTATCTTCTGGGAAGTTGCTTATATGAAATCGTTACCAAAGAGCCAGATTTTTCCATCATCAGCTCCTAAAATACATATTCGAAAGAGACTGAAATTTGGACTATCAGTTTGAACGCACAAAAGCGGTATGTTGATCAGCCACGCAATGGCCAAACCAATCACTGTTTAGTAAAACGGGTGCATATTGACCGTATCACGCAACTTATGTCACCTGTATTTACTTTGCTTATTGTCTCTTTGAACATCTTATCAAATGCTAATTGTATGAAAAGGTGTGCGGCTTTGGTTACGCATCACGTTTTTCGATTTTTCAATCAGTTTCACTTGAACTGAATAGTATATTTTGAGACAGAAACTTCTGAATTATTCACTTAACCATACTTTGTTTGGTCGTAGTGTTCGTTTGATATAAAGTTCGTTTTGAATAGCACAGTTTACTTTGATACAGCTTTTAGCATCCTTCAATGGAAACAATATTTTATATGCTTAAATTCCTTGTTGTGTGATTTAAAGAGTAAACATCCGATAAATGTATCGTGACGTTTGCTATGTCAGATGCTGAAACAAAGCAACTACCTATTAACGGTGAAATACAGAATTCAGTGGGAACCAGAGGAGGTAGTGCACAGTGTTTTTTTTATAAAAAAGTAAAAGTTTAATTATCAGTCAGCGATTTTATGTGTCGTTCAAGCTGCACAGAACTCCAAGTAAATGAAAAAATGCAGAGGAAGAACATTATTAACTTCATTAAGATACAGTTCATTGTAGTCACCCCTGAATTACTGGTTAATAAAGCCTGGTATAATTGAAATAACTGGATGTGATTGCTGGATTAAGCCTTTTACTTTTTGGTTTTTTGGATGGTCACTAAATGCATAAGTGGACACTTGCTCAATTTTCTTTACAACCGTAGGAAGAACTGGCCATTTTGCACTAGAGAGCCATATACATACATATATCTTTAGAGTGGTCGATTACGGATCATGGCAAAGACAATGTAAGCGAAGCTGAATGCACAACCCGGACTCAAAATCTTGAACCCAGACTGAGCAATGACAACTATAAGCGTAAAATGAACGTAATTGAAATGAGATCATTCACGAAAAGATAGCTAATTTATGGGTGAAGTCTGTTTGCTGTTGTTCATACAAATCCACGTAATGCTGATTTGCAGAGCAGCAGCTTCTCAAATATGCAGATAAAACGCACGTTTACTCATTTAGAGCTCCCAGCAGTAATTCCAACCCCATTTAGATAAGAGGGGCCGGATGACTGAGGCCACATCAGTGCATGTTTTGCGCAGTTTTCTAAAAGTAACGCATCCATTAATTTTGCGCACGCTGCACTTAGGCAGTCGCCTGATGGCTTAGCATACGGTATTTTGCCAGAAATATTTTAGTGGTCTCACCTTAGACACGTATTGCTGGCGGAGAGACACTTTTGATCGTAGCTTTTGGTTTGACCATATGTGGATCTTGGTGAATGTGCGGTCTAATGATACATGACTCTTCAATCTAATTTTAAAAATCTAATGTTGGCCTCTGAATTTCTGGGTGTTTTGTTGCATTTCTAATAAAATATCATGTAGGTAAGATTGTTCTGGTAGAGTTAAAAATCATACATTTTTAAAGATAACAAAATGACATGGAGAACGGATAAGAATCGCACCAATCGTTTGCCGTTCGCTTAACGCACAGAATTACGTCAACTGTCGGGAGGAAAGACGGATGATTCACTCAGTTTGTGATTAACGGCCTACCTTTCTAAAAGGGCGCGTCGAAGTTTAATTGCTTACTCCTGCCTACTGGGTTTCTGGACTGAATTTTTGAAAATCTTCAAGATCCCTGGAGGATAATCTACGCCCGTAAAATCCCGATTGCTCAAATAAGTCGATTTTTCACTCGTACTGATGGGGGGCTTTCTTTTGTCTTTTGTCTCCAATGGAAAATGAAAAGGACTTCACTATTTTCTCTCTGAGCATTGAAAACTTACGCAGAGTGATATTTTACAAAACTGGTCAGGGTCACCTAAAGGCTGCTTCACTTTTTTATCAGTTATGTGCATCCGTCGACCTGTTTTATCCCCATTTTTATATCCATGGCTATATTAACCTCCTGTATTATACTTAATGCCGATCTGCTTGCGGCTTAGTATGCAAAGTTCAAATTTTCAAATTCCAAGACGTTGCGACCGGACGTAAATTTTTAGATATACAGCCATCTAAATTACTGATGGAAATGTAGATATTCCTTCTGCATTACAGGCCAACAGTAAAAATACTGACAACATGGCATCATTTTCCTACTTTGCTTAATTCTGGTAGGCGGCACCTTGCACGCTTTCATTTATGTGCGTCTACCCAAGTAAACCCAACAAGCTTACATATGCTTCATGGACAACAATACCTCTTATTGTGATTTTTGTGTAAGTTGCGGTTGAAAGCCACAGTAGTCCATGGTCATTCGTTGATGAACGCTAACCGATCGTTAACGGAACTTAATCGTCCAGCTCTGCTTCGGGGTGCATTCTTTAAACCAGCCAGCAGCTGCACAGCAGCTCTTAGTAGTAGTAGTAGTAGTAGTAGTAGTAGTAGTAGTAGTAGTAGTAGTAGTATTAACAGTAGTATAAGAAGTAGTAGAAGTGGAGGCAAATGCACAATGTCAACAAAGATAAGGGAGAGTGGAATGGCTATTTCTGGCTCATTAGCCCTCATCAGCCAATTACGGCTAACCCCAGGGGGTGTCTGACCCGAGGCTCAAACCCCTTGACCTGTTGATCAGAAGGCCAATGCTCCGACATTTATTATCCAAACGGGCAAGAAATAAATCCCGTGTCTCCATGGTTAAAGTATTGGTCTTCTGATCAACAAGTCGCTGATTCGAGCCTCGGGTGTGGCACCACCTGGGGTTGGCTGTAAGTGGCTGATGACGGCTAATGACCCAAAAATAGCGATTTCTGTTTCCTTTATCTTTGTCGGAATTGTTAGTCCCTGGTCAATCTAAAGGTATAGGCTTCCAGATCCGACTGTAACGAGCTTCCCCCCAATATAGGGAAGGAAATTCTTCGCAATCAACAAGATCCTTTGACATTTCATTTTATTCTTATTTTTGCAGGTCGGTAGGTATTACATATACGGCCCGCTAAACAGGACACGAAAATAGGGACGCCTCACCCAGTTTATAAATCTGGCCATATGCATAATTTCAGGAGATTTAAATATGTCTGTGCTCAAAACCAAGCTCAAACACATAAATAAACCGTACGCCGAATCTTTATCATAATCTTACCTTAAAACCTAACCCTTCCCATAAATTTGACTCTATTTCCCTGGACATTTGGCACAGAAACCTGTATTTCCTAAGGTTTCAGATCACATGTCCTGTTGAGGGGTTATTCAAGTCATCCTTACCTGGGGTCTGCCCGCCAATACAGATTTGCTAGCTTTTGCCACTCTACGGGTATCATTCTCCTACTTCCCCCTAGCTCTTTCCAAAACTCCCTCTATTTGCCACATAATGTCTTAATTCTTCATTTATCGAAGGCGTATTGTTGCGATAAAAACGCGGCTGAATGGAGTAGACCAGACCTTGTACTCCCTGCTAAAGGATCATCAGAACACACTAAATCCTCATCGACTGGTACCATCACGGTCCAGGTAGATCGTGCACTACTGAATAAAACTCATCACCATATCACTCCGGGGGTGCTCTAGGAGAGAGAGAGAGAGCGAGAGTGAAAGCGAAAAAGAGAAAGTCAGAGAGAGAAAAAAGGAAAGGAAAAGAGAGATAAATAACATCTCTACACACTAATTTCGGGACCTTGGAGTGTCAGGTCGCGTGTAATTCGGTTTTGTTAACGTCAAATTGACTGTACCAATTACGCCTTGCTTGCAATCAAACCTAAACAAAGGCAGGATCACAAGCACACACTTCCTTCAGGCTGTGTGAATTTTGTGCTGATGACGACGGCTGTATCAAGTGTCAACTAATAGAATTATACCAACAGATGAGTGCTTGAGAAGGCATTACAAGCCAATCAATTACGCAACTCTAGTTCGTAGGCTCTAGCAAGAGACAAAGAGAAGTCACACTTCTCTCAATAATAAATCAATCAAGTGGTAAATTCTCTCACTTGTCTGCTAGACGCTAAGACATTAAGCCACAAACTGGTGCCTACCTAGAATGCAAAGCTTCGTCTGATTATTTTTGTTTGGTTTTTGTTTTCAGCTTATTTCCTGGGAAAATAAATTATTGGAGTTAAGAATACCAGCGATGCTGAATGACTACATGTCAACCTTTTACCACAGCAGATAAGAGGAGGACATATTTATTTACAAATTTTGAACTAAAGATAAAGCAAAAATAAACCTCTAAAAAGACAGTATTTTTATATAACTGTAAAATCTTTCAACTGCATGGCAAAGGCAGCTTAATTCATAACGCGAGTGCAATCAAATTAAATGCAGATTAAAATCCGTCTGATAATATGTTTTCAAAGTGAAATTTGTAAAATACACATTCGGAAAAGTTTCCACAACCAAATGTATGAAAGCATGTAGGATATGCGGATTTTTATTGGCGTAGAAGGCATCTAGGGCCACCATTGTTTTGCATAATAAGTATGCTTGAGATCATCAGGGTAAACAAGTCCTCATCTCCAAATATTTTTTTGTTTCAGTCTGTCCTCTTGCTCGAAAGTCTTTTTAATAGGAGGTGCGTTATAATTCTTAGGCCATTGAGTTCGCTAGCCGATGCTAGCTAGGTTATTTTTTCCACTTTTCACCTACTGACTTCCTCTGACAAACTAAAATCTTAAAAGCTGCGATAACCTGTAGATTAAGCTCCCTTTGGCTGACTACGGCCTAAGTATATATGAGAAAAGTTATTGCAAAATTACAAAGTCATCACTAGACGAAAATATGACCTACTGTGGCCTTTCCACCTTGCCTCTCTTTTGAATAAAATGTCAACAAGGCAATGAATATAATATCCATTATTGGCTTACATTACTTGGGTTCCCTTCGAGACAGTCAAAGTCAGATTAAATGCTACACACTTTTATTTTGCTATTTCGGGTGGACAAAATTCTGCTAACAGGAGGCCACGTTCCAAAATAGACAAAAAACTCTTTCAGTTTTCTTAAATAACATCTTTTCTTAACAGGAATAAACAGAAAGCCATGTTAAACCACTCCTGCCATGCGGATATTGGAATGAACAGTACTGGCTCATTAGCCGTCATTGGGCAGCCTATCAAAACCCCAGGTTCGAACCCGCCTTTGTTCGGTTATCCGGTGTTAAGTAGTCGTATCCTCTCATCACTGAGCCCTGGGGGGAAATATAAATTATGTTAGAACCGCGGGCAACGGAGCGAGCAGATCTGTTTAAGTACTACAAAGCTCTAAAGCAATATGTGATATCTGGAGCCATTGAATGCCGGTGTTCGCTCAATGAGGTGATTGGCAATAATTCGTCTCGGGAGATCTGTGTTCATGACATTTTGCGCAAATATGTCTCCTCATTTTCGGGTATTGTGTGCAAGATTTTGTGTATCGCCATACCAAGGCAATCATTTTGCCGTCTTTTCTCGAGTACATGTAAGTGAAGACAATTAATTTGTAGAATAAAAATCCTGCTCGTTTTAGATCATAAAGCATTATTGAGGCTTCATAATTTTTCATTGGTTGTTAGAAGACTTTTTATCGTAAGTGTAATTTTTGCAATCACTTTTGCAAAAATCTAATGATACCTTGAAGAAAGGTGACTGCATGCCTTTGAAAGCAATTTATGAAATAAAGGCCACTAACTGTTAAGGATGATTGAAACCCTTGGATGGATTATTCAGAAAGCGCAACATTTGAGAAATTATCGTGACTAATGTTTTCATCCTTCTCTGAGTGTTATAAGGAGCGGGGTGAGTATGACTACGCTACCGAAAATGGCATTTCTTTTGCTGTTTTTGCAGGTTTCGCTTAGTGAAGACTTCGAAGCTATTAACAATGCATAGTAATCGTGACCGCCTTCCCATGTTCCACTTTTTTCAACGCAAAGCATAAATATAGCATTTGACATTAAAATTAATCGAACGCATAATTGTAAACCAACCTCTACACTTGCAAACGACTAATGCGTTTGAATGAACGCTGAGGAGAGTTTGATTATTGTAATTTTCATTCTGTCTTGGGAACTGCTCAGTACTCATGCTGATGAAGATGTTAAGCGAGAAATCAACAAAAATACGTAATATTATTATTCAAATTAAATATACGGTTTGCATGACGAAAAATCTTCTTAATTTTTGAGAGTGTTATCTAGTCGATAATTATAATCCAGATTTTGATCACGGAAAAACGTTTTTGATCACTTCAGTTTTCTTTGCTGTTTTTAGCCAGCGATATCGGAATTTTAATCCCGGAAAACCTGGAATCTGACCGGGAGGTATATTTTATTACGCAGCATCTTAACAAAATGTTCTTCCATCTTAATCAGAAACTTGTACCCCGTCGGATGTAATGGGTAGTTGAGTTGGATGTCAAACGATATTACCATCTTGCCATACCCCGACACTGTTACTTAAGTAAGGACAAAAGCGTTCAACAGTCTTCCAAAGTTGACTTCGCTGCATGCATATCTGACAGATTTCTGTCTTAAATAAGACTTCCTTATCTGCACCACATTACCCCCGGCTGTTTAGGTTGAGGTCGACGGATTACGATGCGGTTTCGTAACACAATCAGATGGCTACTTAAGACTCTTCACTCATATGGGTGTGAAGTAATCAAAAGATAAGAAGTCTGTTTTTTATGCGAGCATTTTTGGTCACCACTTTTCGCTATGTCTTTACAAACGACCGCACTGCTGATCGAGATTAAAAAACTGGTGGCCAAAAGAGAGTTTAGTGGCTCCTACTGCTGCCGTTCATCGAGGAGGACGATGGCGCTGTCACTACTGCCTCAGGTGAGAGCGGTACTACTGCTACTGTTTAAGCATAGTTTAGAGCATAGGGATATTTACTTCACCTGAAATTATTCGTATTGACAGAATTATTAACTGGGTGAGGCCTACCTATTTTCGTGTCCTGTTTAGCGGGCCGTAAAAGTATTATTTATTGACCTGCAAAAATAAGAATAAAATCAAATGTCAAAGGATCTTGTTGATGCGCTTGGTGAGCATAAGCGCAGACAGAGAGCTAGTGTGTTCAGATCCGGATTTTAATTGAATAAATGCGTCCTTACCTTTAGGAGCTCTGTCAAAAACATCGTCCTCTCTTCAAGGTATGAATCAGAGCAAAATACCATCAGGTGTGATGAATTTTCTGAGAGTAACTCTGCCGCGGAGCAGCGTAAATATTAAATTATTCTGGGGTGACAGAGGCAAGGCGCATTTTACTGCTTGCTTCTCACGCATTCAGTCTGCCAAGAGCCGGCAAGTTTGGCGAGATTATGTGTTCCTTTGTGCATTCAGGCGGCTTCGTGTACACAACTGATTCGATGTTACAGTGACCAAAGTTAACTTAAAAAATACTGGGGCAGCTTTTTTATAGCCATTTCTGATGCTTTCTGTAACCTGGCCTCTTTTAACACTAAAGAACACCCCCTCCGATTCAGTGTGTAACTTCTCATATTAAACAGGTTTTTTAAAAAGGCAGGGTGCTAATTAGAGTTGCTCAGAGTGCGAAGATTTAGGGGTGACAGAGTCCAAAGTAAATAACTGGGTAGGTTTTTGAGGACAGTACGAAGGACCGCACCCTCTCCCATCTCCAGTCTTCTTGATGCCAGGCCCATAGGAGGGGAGTGGGACAGAGAGGGAGGTAGAAGCATTGAAAGTAGACTCTCACCAAAATGCAGTGAAAGTCACCGTCCCTGCGCCAACATGCTGTGAAGCATACGGGGGACATTGTCAGACTACGACGGATTAAGACGGTCGAAATGTCAAGCATGTGTTTATGTTAAGATTTTAGTCCGAACAAAAGTTTAAAATATACCCCAGCCAGCCTCCCTTGGAGCACTTTTACTTTTGACATAATCATGCAAAACTTTCAAGTACTTTTCCTGTTTGATGTTTTGTTTTCCTGAATTTATTGGGCCCATTCAACCATTTCTTCTCGTATTATCGCCCCTCTCTTATATACGTACAGTCGCCGTTATGGTATCATCATCGCATGCCCGGCATCAAAGAATGCAACATACACGACAGTTCGACAGTCGTAGTCCGACGATGTCCACCGTATGCTCCACACCAGGTGGTGCAGGGACGGTGACTTGCGCGTGAATTAGTTTTAAGTGATACTAGCCTTGCGCTGCAGCTACCGCACTCTCTCCTCCTCCCCCACCTGAGCCCGGTGTCAAGACAGAGTCAAGAAGACCGGAGATGGGAGAGGGCGCAGGTGGCTGGCGTGGCCTGAGCCGCCCCTGGGCGTGCCACCACGCCTGGCTCAGATCCCACAGAGTGGGAGTGCGATAAAGACCACATTAAGAAGGAGCCATTGCAGCCTGACTCTCAGTCCGCCAGTCAGCCACTCCACACAAAACACACATTGGGCTGACCACGCGGTCCGAGTAATCCCGTCAGATGGCAACCTTCCAAGCCACGGCGTTTAGCGCACCGTGATAGTTTTAAGCGCGTCAGATTGTTTATAGTGAGGAACATGCGCTGAGCTGTCGACCTCACTCTCTCCCCAACCCCCACAATAAGACACTGTCCGAGCCGGTCAGTTGCCTGATGTGGGAGTGGCGCATTGGCTGACGGATCGGCGTACTTGTCTTCGCGCGCCACAGCACGACCTGGCCCCCATAACGCACACACCAGGATTAACTAACTCAGGGGATATGGAGCAGCCATCGCCATCTGACTCCCAGTCCACTGGTCAGCCACTCGACACGCACAGCACATACACTGAGCCGACGGCGTGGTCTGATGTAAGCGTCAGATTGACAGACTTCCTAGCCACGGTTTCTAGGAAACCGTGATATACTCTGGTAAATGGTGATTGTGAGGGTGTTGTCGATGTATTGGTGAAGGTAGTGTGTGCTGATGTAGCTTAGCCTCCAGTGGTTTAACGGAGGTTGTCGTGGAGGCGCATGTGTCCAAATAGGCCCATTCGGTGTGTAAATGTGCGGGAGCAGTGAGGGCAGTGAAGGCGGGCGCGTCGACTGTATGTCGGAGCCCCAGGCACTGGTTCACCAGCCTCCGTGCGATGAATTCGCAGATGACCGACCAGGCCGATACGTGAGTTGAAGTTGCGGGCACAGTGTGGGCAGGAGAAATCGGTAGAGGCTGGGGGGATGTCATTCGTGGTAGTGGGGGTGGCAGTGGTGCTAAGAATGGCAGGGGCGGAGTGTGTGCATGGTGTATCGGTGTTGTCGGCATTGCGGTGTATTCCGCTGTCATGGATGCGCATGTGACCGAATAGGCCCATGCGATGAGTGAATGCACGAGGACAGTGAGGGCAGTGGAGGCGACGATCTCTGCTGTGTGATGGTGCTCCAGGCACTGGCTCACCGGTCTCTGTACGATGTATTCGCAAGTGACCAACCAGGCCGATGCGTAAGGTGAATGTGCGGTCGCATTGAGTACAGCTTAGGAGAGATTTCCCATCGCTGATGGTGGTGGTGGTAATGGTAGTGAAGGCGAAGGCGGTGGTGGTTGCGGTGGTGGGGGGAGCAGGCGATGAGTAGAGGGATATGATCTGTATGATGGTGGGAGTAATGGAATTGATGCCAGGAGTGAAGGTGGGAGAGTCAGAGGGAGGGTTGGCAGAATTTGACGTAGAAATTGGAATTGTCGGATTGTTGGTGCATTGCATCCGAAGATGTCCAACCTGGCCGATTCGCGCGCGGAAGATGCGTTGACAGCGCGGGCATGTTGACAGGGCCTGGGCATTGGCGGTGTTGGTCCGGGGCGCTGGTGACTTTCGTGCCGCTCTTTTGGCCTTGGCGGCGGCGATCCGGTTGGCCGAATAGATTACTGAACCAGCCTTCACTGATCTTCTCCATGCCGGTCTATCCTGGGCGAGGTCCTTCTAGGTCGCCAAGTTGATTTGCAGTTGCTTCAGTGATTTCTTGAAAGTGTCTTTGTAGCGTCGTTTTTGACCTCCCTGCCGACGAGAACCCGTAGCGACATCTCCGTAGAAGAGTCGTTTGGGTAGTCGCTCGTCGTCCATTCCTACCAGGTGGCCGCTCCATCGCAGTTATACTTGCCTCAGCATGGCATGGATGCTGAGGATTCCGGTCCGCTCCAGGACTTCCGTGCCTGGGATCCTGTCTTGCCATCTCAGCTTTAGTATTCTGCGGAGGCAGCTGAGATGAAAGTGATTCAGCTTCCTGGCTTGGTTCGAGTAGACGGTCCAGGTTTCCACTCCGTAAAGGAGTGTCGTCAAGACGACGGCCTTGTACATCTTCAGTTTGGTGTTCAGGTGAATACCGTGGCGATTCCACGCGGAGGTCTGCAGCCGACCCAAGGTCTGAATAGCTTTGGAGATCCGTTGGACAACCTCGTCCTCGATTTCGTGTTGCGCGATATCGTGCTTCCTAGATAAGCGAAGGTTTCCACATTTTGAGTTGAGCACCGTTGATATTGATTCGAGAAGCATTGTATTCCGCGCTGGGTGGCGCCTGGGGCATGACAACCGTTTTGGCTGTACTTATTGTTAATCCGAAATCGGCGCAGCCTTCGGCGAAGAGGTCCATGCTCCTTTGCATGTCCTCCTCCGTCACGGTGTTAAGGGCGCAGTCTTCCGCTAAGAGCAAGTCATGGACTGTAGTCGTAGACACGCGCGTTGAAGACTGCATACGCCGACTGCTGAGAAGGTGCCCGTCAGTTCCTTAGGCGATGCGGATACCAGGCTGCTCATCACGGTAGGCGTCCAATACAACATAAAAACACAAACACACACAAAACCTTCTAAACTTGGTACCACCATGTTGACTTTTTCTAGCTGATTTCAGGGATGGCATAATGGGACCTTACTCTAAGGTTAGAGCTTTCAATGCACAGACATGTACGATGGATTGGTAATATCTACAACTCCCCATGGTTGATCATTCAAACCTGGTGAAATTGGATGATTGCACGACTCATACCGGGGCAAGCTTCCCTGATAGTATGTCAGACCACTAACATATCAACTTCCTCGCGGGCAAACCTATTTACACCGTTGCTCACTCTAAGTCTCAGGTAATATGAATGAACTTCACTTCAAGAACATGTCTGTGACATAATCTAATGACCACCGCACAGTCATTTGAACCTTTTGCGAAGCCGCAGGCTACCAAATTAAACAGCTTTTCACATACTTGACTACCGTTTGTTGAAGTGCTGATTGGCATGCAGCCGTGACGAAGGAGACAAGATCACGGGAACGAGCTTTATTAGCCGGACATTTCGGATTCTCTGTCGAACCGATCATCAGAGACAGTCACGCAAAAATTAATAGGGGCACAAGGGGCTCAGTATATAGAGATCGTGGTTGCTAAGCAACCAAACACCTACTATATTTGCTTATTCACGTGGTCCTTACCGGTGGTCGTGGTTTAGGTGATGATTGATCATTGGTGCGTGCGCGCGACGTCAATTGCCGTGATTGCAAAACGGTTGTCGATCTTTGGCATAACGATTACTTGGCAAATCGGCCCACTGTCACCCGGATTTGCAATCAGCCGCATCCGTCCCGCCTGTGCAAGTGTCTCTGATGATGGGTTTGAGAGAGAATCCGAAACGCCAGGCAAATAACATCTTGTTCTTATGATCGTGTCTTCCTCTTCGCGACCACTTTGTGGAACCTGCCTATTCACTCATATTAGCATTACTGCGTCCAACCAGGCAACAATGACGACCCATCTAGACAGTTGAAGTAAAAGTACCCATTAGAATAAAAGGCCTGTTTTTTTGTTGAGCACATACTCTTCTAAGTGATAGCCGCTCCAAGTGTTCCAGAATTCAGACGGGTTTTGGGCTTCACAAAGGGAACTCTTCGTCTTATTTGCCACAGTCTTTCTGAAGACGTTAAGCGTCGTTAACTTTAATGTCAGTAAACGGAAGTCATTTCGGCTCGCATTGAACTTGCACTGACCTACTTTATTTGCTACGGTATTTCGGTTGGTGTTGTTGAAAGGTCCAGTCAGACTTCAGCCAAAGTAGTGTTGAAGTGATTTTTTAATTACGTGCAATCCATATTTAAGTACCTTTTATCTCTTAGAGAAATGTTCTTAGCCAACTCGGATGGGAGGATACTTCATCGAGGAGTTCTTGAAACAAGTTAAGCTAGCTCGGTTAACTGTTAATTTTTGGATTAATTCGACAAGAATTAAGGGTGACTGGCTTGTGAGTATCGAATTTTCGTTACGTAATCTCTTATGTCACGCATACGAATTTTAGTTGCTTTGCAAATCCGAAAGGTCAGTGAGCGCCCAGTCTTGATTGAACAAATAATTGAAATGCAGCAAGAGAGGATGGCAGGTGTTGAGTAAGTGAGGAAATTTGTTTTAGTCAATTGCTTATGGCCCATATGGTAGACCTGGTAATGGACAATTTGCACCGTATGCGTGTGTATGTATGTTGTTCTGGTGCAAGATTGTGCTCAGGGTTATGACTGATTGAATTAGGACACAATATGCCCTGAAAACGTTCCTTATCAGTCTATCCAAATCTCTGCCATTTCCTTATCTGGGATTAATTAATTCAGAAAGACAATAGACAATAGAAACTGGAATGGTCATTTCAGGCCTATTAACCATTATCAGCCGCCAATACCCCAACCTTAGGTTTGGAGCACCAGTTAGTTGAACGCAAGATCTTTGTGTGTCCGTTAAGGCCTTCAGCATCTATTTCAGGTCTCTATACGACTTCATGTCATGACTTTACATGGAGACCCAAGGCACAATGCGACGAGCGTCTTCGGATCCTGATATGTGAACGTCTGTCCTACGAGAAATGATATTCATGAGCGCTCCCTACTAGAAAATGGAGCGTAGCTCAACGGTAGTACGATGAAATTAATGATCAAGCACAGTGGGTTCAGAAACTAGGTGTTCTACATCTCAGCTTGGATAAGGCTAGCTGATGATGGTAAAGAAGCCGAAATGTCAATTCCCACGTCCCTTGTATTTTTCTAAATCTTTTTCTGTGTATCTTCCTTAAAGCTATCGAAATGCCTGCAAAAGCCCTACATTGAGCCCGAAGGCACAACGGGAGGGACAGTTCCCACAACCCAAACGGTGAACGCCCATCCTAGTATTATGGATATGAATGGTAATATGCAGAATGATACAAAAACAAGACAAACTGGACCAGGCGTTTCTGATTTTTAAGCTGCCATCAACGAGCCACATGCAACCTCGTTTGTGGAGACACCTCGCGCTCAAACTTACGAACGGATGTTTAGAATTCCAATGGAGCAACAGTCTCGTTTGAATGTCAGCTGCGATCAGGGATATCAACAACGGTAGAGGAGCAATTACCGATTGATAATGTGACCTGCTTTTTCCATCGTGCCTTCGAAATTGCTCTTAAACCCGAATGCTATCACAAAACAACAAGTTATCTCACTCTGCTTATAGTATTTGTCGCCGTGGAACACTTTGCGTTGTTTTCAATCAAGCCCCAAAGTATAACTGGACGCGCTGGTCCCGTAACCGATCTGTAAGCGGCTATTCTACTGGTGTTATCCGGTGGTACGCACCAACCACTTGTGTTCTAATGAAGCTGTTATAATCCTTCACAGGGTTTGATCTCATCACACTCCCATCTCACACATAGTTTTTGCCGATTTTCTCTGCCATCTGTGATTACTTCTCTAGATCCGTAGGTAGTCCGGCGTCCCTCATCTACATAGAGCAATGATTCGTGTTTCACATATTTAAATCGTGCTTTGATAAAAAATATATCTTCAGACATGTGGTTTACTCTTCGAAACAGGTCTCACCAGATCCTGAAAACTGACGTTTAGGCAATGAATTGCCCTAAGTGAAATTTAACTCATTGTGCGTGGCCTAACAAGTCTGCATTGAATGACCTAACACTCAGCTCAAAATACTGCTTTCGAATATTTTAATCTTCTTGTAATTTTCCTCATTAAAATAGCTTTCGCGGCTAAGCATTGCCATCACAGTTTCAGCGAGAAGGTCTAAAGAAGACAGAAACATGCTCGGTAGAAGGGTAGGCAAGAAGCAACGAACCAGATCAGCAGAGCATGAACGCCATAACTTATAAGTCACACGAACTCAGGTGACATCTATTTGGATATCTCTCTGACAGGGTCATTTATGCAGACAGGTTTCTGCACACTCACTTCACAAAGTAATCTTCTTTCAGTGGACAAAATTTACGTTTTAGCTTCCACGGAGAAGGAGCTGCAATTTTAGTGTCACATTCGATGACCAAAGGTAGCTGGTTTTAATCTCAGGTGCTTCACACCTGGGATTGGGGATGGCAGTCTGATGACAGCAAATGAGCCAGAAATGGTCATTGCAACCTCATTTGTCTCTTTTCGTGATGTCATTCGGCATATCTATATGAAAAGTTGGAATTGACAAAGACAAGGGAGACTGGAATCACCATTGCTGGTTTTTTCCGTCATCAGACAGTCATCACCCAATCCCGAGTGTTTAGCATTTGAGATTTGAATTAGCTACTTTTAGTCATCGAATGTGACACTCTACCATTGAAACAGGGACCCGCTATTTTAGCGGCTGCTATCTGCTCTCCCGGGTCTTTGTTGGTTCCACCTTATAATCCTACAACCGAAGTCATTATGAGACTGCCTGCTAGGGCTCTAAAGGGTGCTCTAAGGTACAATTGGCCATACATCTTCCGTAACCAGATCGGTGAACTCTACACAGTGGATGCTTTCATTTCATCTTTATTCATTTCAAACATTTAATCAACTAAAAACCATTGTACGGCCCCACAGTCAAAATGAGGAAGCCTGCTTCTAAATTCTCTCATGTCGTATTACAATATTAAAATATTTGCGATGTTTATTCAAATGAACTCGGAATATTCTAACCGATATTTTAAATTCATTCCACCAAGCCTATCATTTTAAAAGTAAGCATTGAAACATGTGTCTCAATAACTCCAAATGTGGCAGAAACTTTTGAAAGTTGATCAATGATCTGAGTGGTCTTGGGGTATACCGGTGGAATTAAACATATTTAATCATGAAATCTTGAAGAGATTCAAAAGACGACCGTCATATTTCAATAATCGTCACAACCAGGAATTTAGGATGAGATGAGAGTATTTTAAACCAAGGTGAAAGGAAGGTTTGCTGAAACTTTCTAACCAAACCTCAATACCTGTTATTTAGCAAAAAGCACGTGGGATATTTAATTGTGTCCCGAAGCAATAGGATTTCTGATTTTTAAATTACGTTTAAACCATTTCATAAAGAAAGATTTATTTAAAAGATAGAAGACATTGTTTATTGCCAAAGCCCATTGAAAGAAAATCCCTCAGTTAGCAACAAATCCGCCGTCAAAATTGAGATGGGTTTACTGAAATTAGAAAAAAGCAAAACAGTCACTGGACATACGTTTTCATTTGACGTTTTGGCACGAACTCATTTTTGGAAGGTCACAGAGTTTGCAGATTACAAGGGAAGTGAGGGTTTAATATGACGTCGTCAAAGCATCTGTAAACAGGCCTTTTAATTCTCAAGCTTTTCCTGGTTTCAGTTAAACTGAATAAATTTCTAGAAACAGCGCCCTAAAGCCAATTAAGATAGGTAACCGCACTTTCTGAAATCGATTCCAGTCAACAGATGAACAGACTACACAAATTAAGAAGGACTGAGTCACAAGTTACAAAGCATTTTAGTTCTGTGTGCGTCTAGTATTTTGACGTATTTCTGGCGAGAGGAGCACGAATGAACCTTTTAGCCTTTTCAGATCAAAAGCCAACACCTAACCCTGACGCTGTACACACACACAAGTAAAAAAAATACTCAATAGTAAAATGTCAAATACTTTAGCAAAAATCGGCTAAACTGCAATAATGTCAAAAAAAGAATGAGTTCAGATGTATTTTAGGTCATAAGGACCTGCTTCCAAGCGTCCTCCTGGTTTTATTCATGACATGTTTTGGGAAGGTAAACACGAAGAGCATTGTCCCTTTCAAAATATTACTTCATGCACATGTTAACTGCAGATTTCACAAAAAGCAGTGAATAAAGAACAGCCATAAGTGAACAATAAAAAGCTTTTTTTTCTCTTAAAATGGGCCATTGGAATCTCTCTCATCGAGGGAAATCGAACAATTAAAGCTAACGCATCAATGGGCATATGGAATTCCCTAGTTATGTGACAAAATCGTCAGGAGAGGAGAAGGGAGAATGCCTGCCCTTTTCCCGTAACAATGGTGATATAAGGCTAAAATGGCAGGTATTATGCGTGTAGTCCAAATCATTATCCTAGCCCTAAACTTTACCATTCCTTTATTTCTAACTCTAAGCTAAACACTTATCCTAACCATTACATTAGCCTTCATTTCCATGGAGTATCGGGTAAAGCCACTTGTAATACTCGGGTTCCTGTTTTTTGTCCTGCCTAGGAGCCCAATAACCAACCCTGAACTATGAAGGTTTGCAGAAAGTGAGAGTTCCGATGTGATAATCTGAGAGACTGTAGTAGCTCATGGGAGCAGGTTCGCAGTGTTACTGACGGTTCTAAGATTTTGATCCACTTTCCATCCTCAAAATGTTTCATGCCGAAAATTCACCAAAAATTAAAAAGGTCTTTGGTAGATGCCTTGGGAACATAACGATCAATCGTGTTACGTGTTATCACCTCAATGGAGGATTATTTTAACTCGACCTCCCCTTCGGATGAGTTCGCGACTGCGTGGTTTTCTTAAGTTAAACGTGATCAGATTTTCCTGATTTAATGCATGCAATAACGCAGGACGTTCTAAACCATGGACAGGTTTAGATGCCTATCGGCACATTTGAGTTTGATTTGCACTGTTCTCGTGACGCCTTGGCATAAGACGGTCTTTACAAGAGCGTTTAATGGTTGGTCGGTTTCTCCAATATGAGTTGCAAGCTGCTAATTTTGGTCTAGCCTCCGACTCGCGAGTTTGTTCTCATGTTGGTGGGTCTGCAAATTTCTCCTGATTCCCCATCATTGCAACCCATACTTTTGCCAACTGTTGAGCTTTCAGTATGAACCAGTCTCTCCTTAGATTTAATCGCACGGCAAATAATCTTAGACATTAGTAAAGGGCGCAGCCATAACACTCGGGCCAGATCGTAAGATTTTAAATATTGATTTAGCATACCTATTAGCCTTTATGATGCTGTTTAGGCAAGGCTGGTGGATTTAATTTATGGTGCAGATTCACGATCCATAAGTCTTTACTAGTGACGCATGGGTCCACTACAAGATAAATAAAGAGTATGACGTTGGTGTGGGGGGTTAGGCCGGAGACGGAAGTCCGAAATCTAAGTAGGAGTCTAGTTTCTTCCTTCATGAACGTTAAAGCTCACGTAGACTGGGTGAGGTCCCTGTCAACTAGAGCGTGTGAACTCCTTATGATGACATCGTACCAGGCGGTTAAAAGGGATCAACGCGTGGGAAAAAGGCATAAGAGCTCTTACGTGATTGGCATAAGTGCGTTAAATACATCGACTGGAAGAGAAGTCAGAGGGTATTACAACTGGTGTGAAAACTGTCCTCGTTGTGGAATAGTGCTCTGTAAGCCACCACTGAAGAAGTAGAGCACAGGGTAGGGAATTTACTTTTTTCTTGAGAGATCAAAGTAAAATAAAAACTGGAAGTTTTACATTTTTTTCATATTTCGATTATCTGGTATGACCAATTGCAGTTTAAAGTAATTTATCTATATTAAAATCAACAAATTAAATAAATTAATGACATTAAACTTTTCTCAAAACTGTTATAAATGGTCGTGAACGCTTAATCTTAAAATCCTACCCTTATTTATGCACGGTACGGCTGGGAACGAATGAACTTCAAATAAAAGGCGTCTGAATTCGTTCATACGTTGAGCCGATGGTCTTTGCTTATCTCAAAACTGTGTGTACCTAACAGCTACTGTTCCCGTTATGCTGGTTTGTCGAACTTCCTCTCTGAGTCATTTATTCAGATTGATCTACCACTTAACGACATAAAGGATGCTAAGTGAGAAAACATAAATTATTATAATTATTCGACATTACACTAAAAGTTTAACCAATAGTCAGTTGATAAAATGCTCTTTGGGCATATGCTCTAACATTTTCTGATAAGCAATACCTGTGCTATCGAACTTAGGATATGTGAATTAGATTCGAAAATATTACTTCAGTGGACTTACAATACAAATTTCCTGCCGCCTACTCCCAGTAAAATTATCAGTCACGATAGAATGCCGGTGTTTGAATTATCTTCTTCTAGACCGCATGGAAAACCAACACTTCGTAAACATTTACGTACATACTAATCAGTTTGCCCATTTATAGTGAAATCCATAATGTACTCGAACATATTTTGTAGAAATAAAACATCAAAATATTTTCTCTTAACCTCATCTAGTAGAAAAATCTGTCCAATTTAAATTGTCTATTTTAAGAAAGGGCATCTTTCAGTTTAAATAAATTTATTATTATAATATTTATAAGATCGTGAAACCTCCATACGTTAAGCATTATATCCGTTCATTTATTCATGCTGCATATTAAGTATTTAACATAATCTATATTCTCTGCAAACTTCTGTGAGTACTTTATGATATCCCTCTAAATGCCTAGAGAAAAATGTGTATTTCTTTAGGTATACTGTATACCACATGCCGTTAGGAAATCTTGAATGGAAGCTTAACTGCAGTTCAAGATTAAAAGCTTTTGAAAATGAAAAAAAAACGTTTTTTTAAAAAAACGAAACACACATAGCCAGTATAACATTTGAACCAGACATAGTTTAATGCCAAATTTTTCCTTTTTACAAAAATATTCAAATTCATAAGAGCATCAAAAATCCATTGAAAAAATATAAACTCATTCAGTCATCATTTTATGCCAATTGTGGTTTTTCCAAAGCGGGAACTATAAGCATATATCCAAATTGTGGTTTAACATTTAAAGTTATGACAACTTCCAAGTAGAGGAAGATGATCAAGCCTCGGAATAAATTGGCTAAGATATTTTTTCACCAAACGGTGATTTTCAGTGACTGCACTCAACTCAATCACACAATGTGCACGAACCCGTACGCTATGCGTTGGAGAGCGTTAAAGGATCCAGGAAAGTTAATTTATTGGTATGGGACTTGCTCTCAAGTAGCCTTTCAGCCTAAAATAATATTTTTCTAAAGCCAAATAGCACTGACCAGAAAAAGAAGGGATATTTTATAAAGAAAGGGTGTCAATGGACAGACTGCACTATGTTTCGATCATGGCCACAGCCCCAAAAAGATTATTCAAGACAACTATACTCCGTGAGTTCAGTGTCACTTGTTTTTTTGGACTAACTTGGAAAAAGCTGCAAAAAATACTCTTCAAAACTTCATGCGAAATGTTCAGCTTTCTAAAGATGGGAACAGGTGAGTTCCAGGAAGTAGCTCTGAACTCACCTATTTGCTTCTATCAGAAATTTGTTCGGGCGCGACTCGCTCCGATCGGCTCGACGGTGGGAAACATTTGCCCTCCATGAATCGTCTACTTATGCGCAGATTCAGTTTCTGCAAATGTGTATTGACAATAATGTGTTGACGAAATATGTTTCCTACAAACCTCCAGTGAACACAGAACTGGCGAGCTGGGTATTATTTCAACATGGCAGACTAATGATCCGAGTGCTCCTTCATGAATGTTACTAGTAACTTTACAAATAGCGTCTGAGGATTGACGAAACTGATTCGTCGTTTTTGGTACAAGAGAACTCAGGTGCAATATCGCCGATCGACCGTCACTTATTCAGAGAAAAAGAAATGGCCTTGGCCCGATTCTATGGTCTTCCAAAAAGTGCACACGAAGGGCGTTCCTCTCCGGCCCATTGCATCACTCAAAAAGACTCCAAAATACGGACTGGCAAAGTGGCGGTTTCAGTGCCTTAAATTTCTAACCATGGATTCAGAGACCACAGTCAGCTCATCAATCCATTTCTTGGAGGAACGTAAAGGGGTAAGTCTCCTGCTAAATGACGTTATGGTACCTTTTGATGTCATGTCTCTTTTTGCTTCAAACCCTCAGGATCTGGCCGTCGAGACTGGCGAGATACTCCTTCAAAGCAAATACGATGAAACGTAGAATTGCCTCGGACACGCACAAACCACCCAACTACTGAAGCTCTGACTGAAAACGTACTTAACTTTGGACAGAAGTATCGATGGCAGGTCAAAGGCACACCGATGGGTTCACCGATCATCGGGACTCATAGCTGAGGTGGCCCAGCAATGGCTGGAATCATTGGTCTTCCAACACCACAGACCGGCATTCTGGGCTCGGTATGTGGACTACACCTTCGTCATTATCGAAAGGGATCAGATGTTGGCATTCAAAGAGCACCTGAATTGCGTCTTCCTGGACATCTTTTTAACATTGGAGCAAGAAGAAAACGGTTAACTAGCTTTCCTTGATGTCCTTGTCTGTCGCAAAGATTTTTGTTGCATTAAAACCAAAGTATTCACGAAAGCAACAAATACAACGCAAGTAATGAGCTTCAACAGCAACCACCACATCAGTTGCAAACGCAATTGCGTACGGGCAGGATATCAGCGTGTTACGACCCATTGCAGCGAACCAGAAGACATAATTGCCGAATAGCAGTACCTTCGACGGGTGTACAGAACAAATGGCTATCCACATAGCTTTGTTGAAAGTCGCGTGCGCAACCAAGGCGTGAGACCGAACCGCACCAGCCCCAAATTTTGGTGAGCGCTATGGTACACGAATAACGCTTCGGAAGCCGTTAGCCGCCTTCTCACAACACTCGGAGTTCGATTTGCACACCGACCAGACACAACTATCAGGCGCCACAAATGACGCCAAAAGATCCGCTACCATGACTAGGAACGTCTGAAATCGTTTACCAAATCTGGTGCAGTTGCGGACAAAGCACCTTCTTCGGAGAAACTGAAAGACTACTCAGTACGTGAACGGACGAGCAAGTGGTAGCAGCGAGGAGGAAAAACACTAACTCTCAAGTCATAGCTCATGCAACGGGACCCGGCCACACCTTCAAGTTTGACGAGACCGAAATTTTCGCAAGGGCTGACAACCGCGCTAGCCGTAAATTGCTTGAGAAATGGTTCTCCGGCCCGCTGTCGATTTATAAGCACAATGATCTCGCGGCTCCATATTCTGTGTAATGATTTTGTCTGGACAAAATTGCTAGCTACTCAGGGGGATACGGGCGACCAGTAGTCCCAGTGATAGCGAGCCGAGTTGCTGAGTAATTGTAACGCCAGGAATCGAAAACAGTGAGGAAATCACGACAACTAAAGGTTCGGGTACGGACTAAGAAGCAAGCATTGCATCAACTACGACCCACAGTGATGAACACGGGGACTTCCGGCGAGAATAGGCCTGTGGTTGCCTGGCAACCATGCCCTATAAAAACTGCGCAAATTCGCCCCAAGCACCGTTTTCTGCAATTGTCTCTGATGGTGGGTTCGAGAGATAATCTGAAACGTCAGGCAGATAAACACCATATTCCATTGATCGCCTCTTCTTCTTCTTCTGATTTCAGCTTCTCTCCATAAAAGAGGATTTTCATTGTGCACAAACTACAAATATCAAATTAAACAAATGGTCTCTTTCGTATATATATATATATATATATCCCAGGTGTGCCACACTTGGGATTGGGTATGACTGGCTGATGACGGCTAATAAGCCAGAAATGGCCATTCCGGTCTCCCTTGTCTTTGCCGGTTCAATTTAATCATATGCTACACGTCGCTATGCGTCCGCCTGCGAGGGCTCTAGTCTGAGCTCCAGGGCACAACGGAACATACATGTTCCTTTAGCAGATCGGTGAGCCCCACACTATCATCATATTCCCGATCACAACCGACAAAAACAACGAGCCCGTGGCTCAATGGTAGAGCGTTCGACTCAATATGAAAGGTCGCGGGTTCGATCCCAGGTTGTACACTTGGGATTAGTAGACTGGCTGATGACGGTTAATAAGCTTGAAATGGTATTCCGGTCTCTCTTAATACTTTTGCCGGTTACAATATATATATATATATATATATATATATATATATATAGAATGGAACCGACAAAGACAAGGGAGACCGGAATGGCCATTTCTGGCTTATTAGCCGTCATCAGCCAGTCATACCCAATCCCAAATGTGGCACACCTGGGATTTGAACCCGCGACCTTTGGCACAATGGAACATAAATGTTCCGCAAGCAGATCGGTGAGCCCCACTCTATCATATATATATATATATATATATATATATATATATATATATAAGGGAACTAGAAAATGATCCTACGTTGGACTTTCATACCTTTGTTTTCGCCAGCATGGCAACAACGTAGATGATGAAATTACTTAGGCACTGTCTTAACTGTCTTGCAGATATTTGGAAAAGATAAAATCCAGTCATAATTCTTTTCTACTTCGGCCTTCACCACCGCTTCAGCCTACAATACGGTTTTGCACTTTTACGGCATTTTGACTCAAAGTCGAGTCGACAGTGCTCATCGATCTGGTCTTATAAACGGACTGATCACATAATTTTTGAGTTATATTTTAAATCCAATTCAGAACTTTTGCAGTCCCCTCATGGCAAAAAGGATAAAACTAGTCCTCATAGTTTTTTTCCATAAAAATTACGTGATTCGGTTTGATGACCACAGTCAAGTGTTAGACATTGTAGTTTTTGCAAAAAACGCAATGCCTGTGAAGCCCGTTACGCAGTGACCTATGAGCGATCACCTATGTCCATTTGAATAGTTCTCATTGATGATGAAAAAGCCAGCATACCGGTGGTAAACTCCTTGTGCTTCACTAACTGACCAACTAGGCTCACGAACAAAATGTAAAATTAAGCTAGCTTCCGATGTTGGAATGTGTGTTCGGCGATGGCCATTTGGCCAGAAAAGGTAATCGCCGTTCACGTACCCTTATTAGCAACAACTCCTAATGACGATTTGTTATAAAAGCGCAGCTGTTCTTTTCTTGGAACAACCGTGGTAAAGTTAATCTTTTCCAGCTTCATTATCATGCAGTACGAAGTCGTGCAGAAGGTTAAGCATTAGATACCATTTGGGTTTGCAAGCGTGTCAGCTACAGTATAGACCTTGCTTTAGTTGGTTTTCAAATTATCTTCGTGTATTTTTTTCATTCTGCGTTAGTTCGTAGCTAAGGGAAAGAATTTGCACCTTATACTAGTTTCTAATGATAATCGTGTCAAACCAATTGCTGGGCATGGTGGTTTTAATATAAGCGCATACAGAACGATCAATTCGCGATTTGAAACTTACTTATATTATAAATATGTAGTATTTTAAATTATTCTCGTTTTGGTTTTTGTCTTCTCCAGAATAAAAAGACAATTCCTTGAAATTTTATTGCTTCTAACCAAATTATCAATCTAACAGCTGGTTGTGCATTCACAATGGGATATGTAAATTTCAGCCTACTTTACCGTTCATTAGCCTACATATCGACTTCCGAGTCTCCCAAGATATATAATTAACAATGATTTCACGAGATGCCACTGGTGATGGAATTCTACCTATGGCGATGCAGATTGGGATTATTTCTGTCCACAGGTGACCCATCAAGCTGTGTGATAAATACTAACAGCCAGATTTCCTTTCATAAGTGCCTAACTTATCTTTCAGCGTTTGTGCCTGACATCTAAAAATAAATTAAATTTTCCCCTCTTTTTAAAGCCTCCTATGAAATTTTATGGGCGCAAATAGATGACACAAGAAAGTGGCGTGCACTGGAAGAGACTTCAGTTGATGCCCAAAAGTAGCCTGACCATATTTCATTGAGAAATCGTTAGAAGTTAAAGGTCTTATCATATCTTGCGTCTATTATTTTGCTATCTGTAACAATACTAATGACAGCGGTAAACCATGGTTGTCTTTAAACGCTTTAGACAAGGCGTTCCCACGCAATATCCCCTTTTTACTATATTCATTCAATGTGATGTCCCCATGGAAGATGCTGTGTTTAGAGCCCATTCACAAATTCTTTCAACGGGAAAGAGTTCTGTTCGTTTAAACTATTTTGTAACGGTTTTCTCTGTAACCAAGGCACTGTGCGCACAGGAAGAGAGGTCACTGGACCCAAGGCTAATGAGAACGGAGTCATATTATGGCATTCTTTCTACTGGAAATTGCGAAGCTAATCAGCAGACTTGGATTGCTTGCCTTCCAGTTAACATCTAGAGGAGCGAAAGCTTAACAGGATTTATTCCCATCATAACCATTACCGAGACATGCGAGCAAAAATGAATATTTTATTGGACTACTTGAGTACACTTTCCAAGAACATGGGCGGCTTTGTATGTAACAAAAGATAAAGATAGAGTACAAAAAACGTTTTTGCCCGAACGGAGGGAAAACGATGGCTTGGAAACCACTGTGAATGTACTGTGTGCTCACCACAAAACTAGACAAAATCAAAAATCTCGAAAAACCCGCTGGTGCTCTCAAGTTCAGTGGGCCGGTCACGATGAGCGGCCTTGATACGATATTACCGCTGTTACCGTATTCCTCGTTTCTACGCTGCATATTGGAGAAAAAATATTATTTTAGCAATAAAAGTATGACACTGATTGAATTTTTGACAAAAATGAAACACATTTTCACTAATTTTGGAAGCAAATGCGAGCTACCTTAAGGCCTGATATCAATGTTGATCCCTTGATCAGCTATTCTACTAATAAAAAACAAACCTCATTTGAGAAAACCTATTTCATTTAACCTTCAATTACCTCATGCTTATTAATACGTGACGTAGTAAACTTTTGAAAGAAATGTGTCTTAACTATAATTTATCTGCACTCGCGTTAAGCACAAAATGACTTCAGTTTGTTATTTTCGTGCAAAATGGAAATATTTTATTCACCCAATAAGTGTGTTTGTTGGCACAAAAAATCTTTAGTCCTAGTAGCACATTTTTGACACTCCAACAATCCATTATCGATATTCTAATGCAGCTTGGGAACATTAATTAGGTTTAACCCCTACAAATAAAGCATAAATTTAAACAGTTGGGAATCTTATTAAATTGAATAATTAGCGTAAAATCTTTTTCATAATTAAATGGAGATGGATATCATTTTGATTTTTCTTTAGCCTTCCCGCGTTTCCGCAATTAAAAATTTAACCTTTCCTTCTGTTTAAGTTAGTTTGAAAACCGCCTGTTTTTCGACTCAGGAAAAATGGACTTTATTTATTGGGGAAAATATTTTGTTATTTATTTTTATTAAATTTTATACCATCTAATTAAGAATCGAAGCACACAGGGATAGAAAGGCTAACCATTTCCATCTTCCAGCCATTCTGAAGGTTAAACTCGTCAGTTAACTAGGTTATTATCAATCCTTTGACTGCAGCATACGATTACAAAAGGCGTTTTAAATGGCACTCGAAAATGATAACAGGTTCATACGGAAACTAATTGTCTCTTTTGTGTGAGCTAAAACCGTTATTTTATAGTATTTTAATCATACTGAACAATACTTCTAGTTTATAATGCTCTTTTAAAATCACATGTACCTTCTGCAGATAACAAAGATTATAAAGTAGTCCTTCTGATTCCTGGCAAGATACTTTATGTGTTAAACTTAATTCTGCGCATCTTGTTTCTTGGTTATCCTGACAGATTTCATAAGATGTTCACTTTCTTTGATTTTAAATGATCAACTTGTAGGAAAGTATTAAAATTACTAGTTTTCAATGTGAATCTTATTTTCCTAATAACTTTCACTTTACACCCAGAACTCCTGCCATACACAGGTATGGTATCTGGTGGTCTTCCAGTTTCCTAAATATGGAGGACTTTCCCTCCGTTTATTCATACAATCAAACAGCATACTAAGTTAAAGTTCTCTTGAGAAGTGCTTTGAGAGACATTAACCACGATTTTATTGTTCCTGTATGCAGGGCACCGAAGGCTAGAGATTTTTCCGTTGATATATTTCGTTAATCGCTGAATTTGCTGAATGATTTCTGAAATCTTCCTAAGTAAATTTAACTGTTTTGGTGTTTTGTCACAACTTCGATGTTAACGTGTTGCGTCACATATTATAGGAAATTTAAAATATAATTACTCTTTAAATTTCACTTTCATGCACGTCCATGATAAAAAAGGCTTATCGTCAAACCTCTTAAATTATAATTTCCGATTTTTCTTTAGATCTGGGTTTTTACACTTCATAAGTTTTGTACTTGGAAAAGTGGTAACATTTTGATAATAAGTACTTGCATTACTGATGCAAAGATATGACACTTAAGCAAATTTATTTCATTGTAACAGTTATTAATATTTATTTTTTTCATACGTTAACAATTCATTATTTCCTACCCTGCTGTTGTGGCTGCTGTTTAGCAGGAGTAAACTGAAACTGGAATATAGGAGTTGGTGGCATTTGGCCTGGCATCGTTCCTGGTTGTCCATAAGCAGGTACACAAGTGTACGACGTAGGCATCATCATACTCTGATACGGTATCATTCCAGGCACTGTTTGCTGAGCCATGCCCATCTGTGGCATAGCAGTTCCATAAGGCATAAGACCCGTCTGGGGTACCATTGGTTGCATCATTCCTGGCTGCATCATCCCCGGCATACCCATGGAACAATTCATCATCCCGGCCTGTTGCATTCCCATTGGGGGTATCCCGTTGTATCTTGAAAGATGTTGCTGCGGAAACTGACCGTTATCGTAAAATTAATTCCTGCAAATATTTAAAATTAGCTAAGGAAAATAAATCCTAAAGTGTACTGTGCGCTAATATGCAAATTTCTTTCTCGCGATTTTATCTGCAAAATCCTAGAAGTATAGGTATATACCATAGAAGGCAAAAAAGGACTATTAAAATCAAATTTTGACTTAAACTGGTCGCAATTCTAAATGCCTAGTAGGCAAATTTATTTGAGCATAATCAAATGGTTGCTAATATATTAAACTTAAAAAATTCAAGTTGGCATCAGAGATTTTTTCGTATCTTTTACTTAATGATTTGAGATTTTGCAATATAAATTGCACCAATTTCACCGTATGTATTCATTGTCTGCGTTTACTCCTGTTTAAATTTAGGATGAGCCGAAAACATTCTTAGAAAAACGATGTACAACTGCATAGCTTTTCTGTATTTGACAGAAAGTTTACACGAATTACTCCTTGCTTTCACAGTTCTGCATTCTTTTTTGTTATTAAAGGTATATTTATTCTTCAGCAATTATAGCCTCTTCAGCAATTGCTAAATTAAAATATTCATGTACTCCGGTATTCATCTACGTACAAATGACCAAAGTAATGACCCGCAGTTAAGATTTAAAACATCCGAAAATGTGTTTTTTCAAAAGAGAAATAGTTTCTAACCTGGTACTGTGGATGTATTCCATTCATCCTTGGGTCATAATATCCATCACCGTAGTTCATTTTAGATTGGTATCGACGGCGTTCACGCGTGTAACTAAGAAAATATAATATCCCCGTATAAATACCTGCTACGATCACTACTAACGCTGCTGCTGCTTCTTGAGCTTTCGCTTCGCCTGCGACCTCGGTTCCTACTGCGCCTGTCCTTGCCCATTCTAATCTATTGAAGTATTCAAATGGTAATAATGTAACAAATGAATTTATATAGTGCATACAAACAAACACAAGTAACTAGAACAACAGGATGTCCTACATCGAGTTTTGTAGAAATAATACTGAATAACCTTCTTATTGTTAATCATTGTTATTTCTTTTTAAATAAGTGAACAAGAGGTACTGAACGGTGTAACAAATTTCCGTGATCCTTGAATACATTTTGGTATTTTCGATAGGAAGGGCAACTGCGTTTTCTTTTCGTTCATTCGTGGAATGCACAAGAGAATTTATAATGTATTTGATTATACTACTATAGAGGGAATTCTAATGTGATTCATCCTGAAGCATCGCTTACCAAAAACGTAAAAGGCCTAAAAAGATCTCCTATACGAATTAGGCTGATGTGGCAGTCTAAAGGAGATTACTTTGCTAGTAACAGAGCCAAATGCTAAGCAACGATCCAATTGTTAGTAAACAATTTTCTGTTACCTATCCCAAATTTTTCTCGTTCCTTTGCTGATATTCGGAGGAATATTTAGCGTCTCCTTGGCTGAAGATGTACACTGGCATATTTTGACGCTACTACAAAACAGAGGCATACAAGCATAAACTAGATGTTTACTTTCTTTAAAGACACCATTGTTTCGGTAAGGAGAGCGCGTTTATTCTAACCCACCACTTTTGCCATGCCTACAGAAACTATGCTACCTATTATTTCATCTATTAATTTATCAATATAATAGGGATTGGTGAAGTATTGCTTTTACCATATTTCTCGGCCGTAACAGTGAACTTTCAATTAATTGTTAGTTTAAAAAAGTTGTTTTTACTGCCCTATATTAGTTGTGCCAACCCTCAAAATTAATTGGGTAAATAAGTTGCACTTTGCGCAAGTGTAGTTGCAATGGGTGCTCCACTTCGCGTTTTCTATTTACTGTAGGAAATCAGCAGCAAATTTAGCATTTTAAGTATACAGTTGTATATTACAAACTCATTTTTTCCATTAAGTAAACCGAATTTTGTCTTTTTGTTTAAGATTTCACGCAAGCGACTCGCAAAAAGACGCACGGTTGCAGCTTCCCCTCCATTCTTGAGTAATAGAACTGGAAACACGAAGGACCAATGGCGAGGCACATCTCCAAATAAGAAACGGACAAATTGTTCAAGTGAAAAGAACATTTCTTTGGCCGAAGGCATTCACTCTGACAGCCTAACTGTCCCTTCTCAGAAACCAAAAACGTGTGCGCTTAAATTATTCGTATTAAATGCCAGATCTCTGCTTAATAAGATGCCATTGCTCCAGACTCTGGCTTTCATCCACTGCCCCGACATTGTAATAGTTACAGAGACTTGGGCAAAACCCTGTGTATCCAACTCTGAACTCAATATTCAAGGGTACGACTATATTCGTAACGATCGACACGAGGGCCGTGGCGGAGGAAGCTGCATCTATATTAAGCAGCCACTTACCTTTCTGCCGTTGGATAATCGACAATTTACCGCGGTAGAAGAGAGTTGTTGGCTCCGAGTAGTTCTTAAAGATAACTACTCTTTACTCGTCGGTTGTGTCTATCGCCCCCAAACGCAAAGTGGGGATTACGATCTCCGTCTCTCACAGGCATTTCATGCCGCAGTTGACCTAAATATGATGTACTGCTTGATTGCAGGTGACTTCAATCTCCCTGAAGTTCATTGGTTTCCACCTTCCGGTCCTGCAAAGTTCGAAAACTTGCTTGAGGCCATAGATACTGGCATGTGGGATCAGGTAGTTGATTTTTCCCACCCGAGGATCAAACATACTTGATCTTATCTTCTGCAGAGGTTGTCAGCCACTGTCAGTTTCACCTTTAGACCCACTAGGGAGTTCAGACCATGCTATAGTTGCTTCTTCACTAGAAATCGAGGCTGATGAAACGTTTTTCAAAAAAATATAGCTTTTTTCCACGATTTCCGATCAGCAGCAAATATGGGGAATTACTAACACATCTTAATTCCCACGATTGGACTAACTTCTTTCTATGTTTGGATGTGAATGTTTGTACTGATACATTCTACCAAGTTCTAGGTCCACTCATTTCTCGTTTTTGTTCCTCGTAAGAAAAATAATTAATGTCAAGGGATGAAGTCTACCTCCCTTTACCTTTCCGCCGTAGATTGCGTAGACTCTCGCGTCGTTTTCATCGACTAAATGACACTTCCGTCCTGCCATTGATCCAGCAAATCTTTGAACAGGCTAAGAGGCATACGAAGAAAAGCGACTAGCTGAAGAGGTTAACTTTGCCGAAAACCCTTCGTACAATGTTGCAAAACTCTTTTCGCGGACTGTAACATCGCAGAGAAAAACTCAGTACCCTGTACTTCGAGATGCTTTTGGAAACCCTATAGCTGACGCTAAGTTGACGGCTGATAGCTTCAATGCATTCTTGTCTAGAACTTTCAGTGAACATTCGGTCGCCCCCTTTCCAAACGTCCGGGTTTGGACCGGTAACGTCCTCGAAAACATAACTTTTTCCCTCTGGGACGTAACCGTAGCCATTCGGCGTTCTCGCCAATCTTACAGTCCTGGACCAGATGGCGTCCCGGTCAGCGTTCTAAAGGCGGATGCAAATGATATATTTCCGTCACTTCTGTATAAGTTATTCAATCTTGCTCTTGAAAGTGAAACCTTCCCTATTTTATGGAAGGAATCGCACATTTTGCCTATACCCAAACACGGCAGAACTACGTCATTTGACGACTTTAGGCCAATAAATACACTGCCAGCAGCCTCGAAGATATTAGAGACCTTGATTAAAGACAAGTTGATGCGTCACCCTAACAGAGAATAACCTACTTAATGCGGCTCAGCATGGGTTTCTCGAAAAAAAGATCTTGTGACACCTGCCAGCTCTCTTTACTTTGATCATGTGCTACAATCTAGAGATAGTGGTTTTGCAATTTACACCGTTTATTTCGACTTAACGAAGGCATTTGATCGTGTTGACCACGATCTCCTCCTGCTGAAACTTACCTCCTTCGGCATAGGTAACAAGCTTCTGAACTTAATATCCTCCTATTTGAATGATCGCGCACAACGGGTAAAAATTTCCGATGTTATCTCCAACCCCACGCACGTGAGGAGTGGCGTTATTCAGGGTAGTGTACTCGGCCCGCTTCTATTTTGCCTTTTTGTGAACGATGTTCTGATTGTTTTTCAGTATGGAAGGCCCTTTATGTACGCTGATGATTTAAAAGTTGCCTATCGTTATAAACCGGTCGATCGCCACATTGTGCTTGAGCTCTTAAAAAAGGATCTTCAAGCCTTTGCTCAGTGGTGTCGCACATGGCGCCTTTCGCTCTCTTGGCACAAATGCTCCGTTATGGTAAGTTGTGACAACCATCAGCCCCTCATCTAAGCATAGACGGTCATGACTTAAATGTGCCCGGGTTTTATAACGGATCTGGGCATATCATATTCTAGTAGTCTTAATCTGTCAGAGCACTGCGCCCTGATTGTCTCTAAAGCACGCCAAATCACTGGGTTTATTCTCAGAAATTTTAAAACCCTCAATATTAGGACCAGCCTTTATAAAATGTATGTCAGACCTAGTCTGGAATACTGCTCGTTTCTATTTAGCCTTCTGCACGCGAGTAAACGGAGGAAGATAGAATCAGTCCAGCACTTCTTTACTAAAATAGTTATTACTTCAGAGCACAGAAACTTGTCCTACCAACAACGCTGTGAGCTTACAAGCCTCGACCCGTTGTGTCTTCGTAGATTACAGAAGGGACTATTTTTACTGTTCAAGCTTTTTAAACGGTTTTACCTTTTAACCCCCTTACATCCCTGAGGCAGCTCGACCACTGTCGGCGCACCAATCATAGAGATGTATTCTTATTTCTTCCTTTGGCACGCACCGTTAAATACCGTCAGTTTTTTCGGAAAATGCTATAGCAATCTGGAATAAACTACCCAGAAGTATTAAAATTCAGCAAAACTATCCTTTGTTTTACGAGAGCTGTCACTAGTTTTTCTACATTCAGGACACCTTCCACGAATTTTGGGTGCTGATTCTCTGGAAGCTCTTTTTCCGTTCTGATGGCGTCCACGGACTCTGAATCCTATGCCGGACTTCATGCTGAAGGCAATATTGCTGGCTCTGCAGTCCGTAATCGGGTTATTCCTCAGTCTACAGCTAGCAGCCGCTCGCCGGCATACTGGCTGCTAGTACAGAAGACCAGATCCACAACACCGAAAGGAGAAGTATTACACTGTGCACCTGTGTCAACACTTCCCTGTCCTAAACTTTAATCTGTTCAAAAAGCTGCAGTTTTTTCTCCTGAAAATACCTTAAGAACGATCAGGAGTTTTTCACTGTCAGCTGGACCCCTTACTGTATATATCCCTTTTGACCTTGCCTGTAAACTGGCAATAAATAAAAATAATAAATAATAATAATAGAGTAATGGAAGGGGGCTTATCTAGCCTATGCGAAACTTCGCAGCCCTCGGTAGATATTATCAACTCTTAAATCCCTTTAAGAACATGTTGAACCTTTTGATCCTCAAACTGCTCAAGCCTGCACCTCGTCCTGCAATAATCAGTCCTTTTTTGACAAAAAAGTACACGTTTGTTTCAAGGAACTATGACCAATCCTTCCGACACAGTTATCCTGCAGACCTTTCCAGTCATTGGGATAATTAGCTGAGAAACCGCAGAAAGGATAAAACGCAAGCAGTATTTTATGCAGCGTAATATTCCAAAATTACATATCTGCTAAAGATTATGTGCGTTTGTTTTCGCAACTTTTTGCCATGGGATTCAGAGTCGCATGCGCTTAGTGATTGCGCTCATTCAGTAGTAATGCCCCAATATTATGCATTCTCAGTTCGTTTATAAAAGTCAACCTTATACTCTCTAGAAAGGCGATAAGTATAGAATTTTGTAGAAAACAGCACTGCACATTTCCATCTGACCTCACTTTAATGCAGACAAAATTGAAATGTTTTAAATAGTTGCCAAGCAGCACAGAAACGAAAACTCAGGTTTCCGTGTTAAATAAATGGTAGTCAATTTCATCTACGGTCTCGCTGTCTGAATTCCCAGTTATTTCTGTACGGAAAATGACAATGATTGATCTTGTGAGATCTCAAGACAACATTACTTATGTTATTTGTTCTTAAGACAACATTACTTCTCCTATTGTCACACCAATATCAAGTTTACCAGTTATTCCTGGTAAACCAACGCAGATTTGTTGCTCAAGGACAGATCCGGCTAAAGTGTCGACCACTCGAAATTTGAAAATATCAAGCCTCTCCAGGAAAGATACTTAATTACGGTCCCATACTTCTTCCAAAGCACCCCCATCCTAACTTCCTCGAATTTCCAGCTACCGCCCAGACATTATACTGAGGCTGGTTAACCAAACATGCCACCATTCTCGTCCGAGAATGGCCCTTATATTCTATTCTTAGCAGTTTACCCCCACCCCGCAGCCCATTTTCTCCACTGTCATATCCCCAGATGTCTAGCAATACGAAGGGTCCTGCTGGACAACTAGCATCACATGACCTGCTGTGTCACTTTAGTAGGCATATCTTGCAGTATCCTGCCCATGGGTTTACCGCAAAAGCACCTAACCCTAGCGATAATGCTTGGTCCCCCTTTCCGTCATTTCCGCCTCCATATTTTAATTCTCTTTACCCACATCAGGTGCGAGCTATCCCACAACGTTTTTCCAGAGCAGGGCGGGAGCACCCGCACCCTATGTTCAGTGGCCCTTTCAAACACTGGACGTCTTTGCCGCTCTTCCTCAAAAACAACCAGTTTGCCCACTTAAACTGTTCGTTCTTAATACCAGTTCGTTGCTCAAAAAATACCCTTACTCCAGATTCTGATCTTCGCCCAGTCTCCAGATATTGCTATAGTAACTGAAACATGAGCAAAACATTCCGTAGCTTACTCCGAATTCTCTCTCTTATAGGTTATACTTGTACTCGAAATGATCACCATGACAGCCGTGGTGGAGGAAGCTGTATCTTGTGTAATCATAGTTTGGCATTTCACCCTCTTAGACCATCCGCAATGTATCGCGGTTGAAGAGAGCTGATGGCTTCAAATTACCAAATTACCTTAACTTACTCGTTGACTTTGTCTATCGCCCGCCCAATACGATCTTTGTATCTCACAGGCTTTTCACGACTTGGTTGACTTAATTTTTAAGTATTGCTTGATTGCAGGTGATATCAGCCCTTTTTAAATTCAATGTTTTCAGCCTTCTGGCTTCACAAAGTTGGAGGAATTACTCGAGGTCGTAGATATTGGCATATGGAATCTGTTTGTGGACTGCCCTACACGAAGATCAAGTATAATTGCTCTTAAATTCTACAGAGCTTGCCTGCCGTTCCTAGTGTCATCATAAGGCCCACTTGGGAGCACAGACCATGATATCGTTATTTTTTTACTACAATTAAAAAACGCTGAAAGGTTTTCAAAAAAATTTAGATCTGTTTATTTGATTTCGGATCAGCCCTTTTGACAGAATTATTGAAATACTTTTACTCTCATGATCAGTCTGATTTATTCTTATGTCAGGATGTGAACACCTGCACCCATATGCTGTTCGAAGTTTCGGATCAACTTATTTCTCGTTTTGTTCCCCATAAGAAAGTTATTAATTTCACGGATGAGGTTTACCTCCCTTTATTTTTTCGCCGATAGTTGCGTAAACTCTCTCGCCGATTTCATTTGCAATACGACATTTCCGTTCTGTCCTGGATGCGGCATATTTTTGAGCAGGCAAAGAGGCTACTCGAAGAAAAGCTACTAACCGATGAGGTCAAATATGAGTAAAAACATCTGATAAATAACGCAAAACGTTTTTTCATGCGCAAAAAAACCAAAGAAAAACATGGCATCCCGTCCTTCTAGACGCCGTTGGTAATCCTATAGTAGATGATAAATTGATGGTTAATAGTTTCAACGTTTTCTTGTCCCGAATATTCGGTCGTTTCACCTCCGACCATCCGGGGTCAGACTGCTGCTGTTCTCGAAACCATGACTTTTACTCACTTGGACATAACCGTAGCCATTTGACATTTTCGTCTATCTAATAGTCCTGGACCAGATGGCGTAACCATAAGTATTATAAAGGCAGATGCTAATGATATATTTCCATCACTTCAGTGTAAGATGTTTAATCTAGCTCTGAAAAGCGAAACCTTTCCAGTGTGTCGAAGGAATCCCACATTCAGCTTATCACAAACGCGACAAATCTTCGTCATTTGACGATTTCGGCCAATCAACACACTGTCCGCAGCTTCGGAAAACTTGGAGATTTTGATCAAAGATTAGATGATGTATCATTTAACCGAGAATAACGTACTAAGTACAGCCAGCATGGGTTCTTAAAAACAAGGTCTTGTGATAATTTTCAGCTTCCATTTATCGATCACATTCTACAATCTAGGGACAATGGTTTTGCAATTCACGTAGTCTATTTCGATTTCACTAAGGCCTGTGATCATGTTGACCAACCCTTCTTTTCCTGAATCTCTCCTCTTTCGGTTTATGTGGTAAACTTCTAAATTTTAAATCTTCTTATCTGAGTTCTCGTACACAACATTATAAGATCTCCAATGTTATCTTAAGCCCCGCACATGAGTAGATTGGAGTTATTCAGGGTAGTGTGCTTGGCGCGCTTTTATTTTGTCTTTTTTCAATGATGTGCCAGGTTTATTTCGGAATCGTAGGCTCTTTATGTATACCGACGATTTAAAAGTTAACTATCGATACAAGCAGGCAGATTGCGACACCCCGCTTGAACTTTTAAAAAACAATCTTTGACATTTGCCCAGTGGTTCTGCACATGGAACCTTTCCCTTTCTTGTAAAAATGCTCCGTTATGGTAGTTTGCAACGACTGTCAGCCAACACGATCGCCAGGCCATGACCTAACGTGCCTGGCCTTCTTAAGGATCTGCCAATGTTATAATCCGATGAACTAAAACTTTCAGAGCATTGCACCCGATTATCTGCAAAGCACGCAGAACTACTGGGTTATCCTCAGAAATTTCAAAACTATTGATATTAGACTCCGCCTTTATAAAATGTACGTTAGACCTGGCCTAGAATACTGCTCGTTTTTATTTAGCTTTTTTGCACGATTTTCGAACAGAAGAACATAAAATCGGTTCAGCACTTCTTCACAAAAAGAATTTTATCGTTGGAGCACCGTAATCTGTCGTTTTAAGAACGCTGGGGGCTTGTAAACATTGATCCCTTAGGGTTTTGACGAGTGCAGAAGGGTCTCTTTTTACTGTTTAAGCATTTAAATAGTCGTACATTTAATCCTCTTACCACTGTGAAGCAGCTTGGCCATCCTCGGTGCAGCAGTCATCGCAATGTCTTTATATTTCTCTCTTTAGTTAAGTATCGTCAATCCTTTTCGGTAAACGCCATAGCCATGTAGAACAAAAACCCCAAAATATAAAAATCCAGCAAAGTTATTCTTCGTTTAAGATAATTATTACTAGATTTTTTCATCCAGAACAGTTTCCAAAGATTCTTGGCACCGACACGGTAGAATCTATTTTCCAGTTCGATGGAGTGCTTGGCATCTGAACCCGATCGCAGTTGTTACCTCGAGGGAAACTGCACCGTCTCTGCAGCTTGCACTTGTTGACTTTTTCGGCAGACAGTGAGCAACCGTCCACGGATGCATTCTTATCTGGTGCAGAATCCCGGCTCTTAACATAGACAGTTAGACTGCAAACAGACTGCAGTTGTGTTAGTTCTTCCCTGATCTGAAATGCTTTCATCCTTAAAGGCGGCAGTTTTGTATCCTGAATAAAAAAAGATGAGAAGAACTCGTATAATGAATATATTCAGGAGTTTTTTTCACTGCCAGCCTGATCCCCACTGAATATTTCATCTGACAATGCTTGTAAACTGGCAGTAAATACAACTTATATTATTATTATTATCATTATTATTATTATAAAGTCAAGTCCCTTTAAGTCACTTTATTGAGGGAAGTAGGCTTTCGCCCTTGAGCTCCCTATTCACATGCAAAAATGTCAATAGTACAAACGTTTACAGTGATAAATCTGACAAATGAAAATGTATGGTCATCGATATGTGTGGTCCAGGCGCAAGCTGCCACTTCTTACACAATCTTCATTTTATTTACAATAGTTTCTCAGAAAATGAGTATCTAGTTCAAAATTAAATGTGTCAACAGTTTCTGAAAGGACCACCTCGTCAGGTAGTCCGTTCCATGCTCCAACAACCCTCTGTGAAAAGGCGTTCCGGCGGACTTTCTTGTGGACAAACTTCCTCCGCAGTTTAAAGGGATGACACCGCAGATGTTCCGTCCCAGCCAATTCGAAGAAGTCAGCAAATTCTAGGGCACACTCCCAACCTCTGAAAATCCGATAGGTTTGGATGAGGTCACCGCGTAGTTGCCTGTAATTTAGAGAAAACAAATCAAGTTCAACCAGTCTGGCTTCGTACGGCAGATGACTAAGATTCTTGACCATCTTCGTAGCACTCGCCTGCACTCGTTCCAGCTGTAGATAATCCTTTTCAAACCACGGACGCCAGGCCTGGACGGCATATTGCAAGTGAGATCGAACAAATACCCCGTAGGTTTTTCAGAAGAGTTCCTTATTAATCTGCACAAATCCACATGTGAGCGCAAATAAGCCCTGTGTAGCGCGTTCAGCTGCCTTTAAACACTGTGAAGATGGTTTAAGTGAGGAGTTTATTCGAACACCGAGATCCTTGTGTTCCTCAACAATCGAAAGGGGCTGCCCATTGAGAAGGTATTGGATGGAGTCATCCTCCTCACTGGTTCTTCTGGTACGCAGTCTTAGGACCGCACACTTCCCAAAGTAAAACTTTAAGAGCCAACGAGCAGACTAGCTGCGAAGACGGTTGAGATCCTCGTAAAGTGCGTGCCTATCGAAATCAGATCTGATGACCCTCCACAATTTAAAATCATCTGCAAACATGAACGCGCTGCAATCCAGGTCGTCGACACAGTCGTTGATGTACACTAAGCTCCAGCCCGCCCAACACCCGGCTCATCTGGACCTATCAGGCAAAGTGAGCTGGTTACCAGTACTCACTCAGCTGAAAGATCTGAGTTACAAACAGGCCCTAGATTGAGTTGAACACAGAATGTAGTCATTAAAGGTGTCCCGGAGTCAGCTTCAATTATTCCAAAGGAGCGAGTTAAACCTGACTTGGAACTCCTTCAATTGTATGCCAAAACGCTGCTAACGGACGGCAAGTCCATTCATATTCTCAAGGAATATAGAATAGGGGAGGCTCTGTCTACATCCGATTCAAATCCTTGACCAAGACCTCTTAAAATCATCTGGAAAAACGAAGCACAGGCACAGCTCCTGCTACAGAGAAAATCAAACCTGCGGGGTCCGCATTCAGAAGTGTATTTTCAACCGAAATATGGGTTGAAAGAGTGAATGAAAATGCGACAGCTAATAATAGAACTGAAAACACAAAAGACCAATGACGTCGAAAATCTCAAAATAAGGGATGGACAGATAGTTCAAGTGAAAAGAGCAGTTCTCTGGCCGAAGGCGGTCAACTGACAGCCTAACTGCCCGTTTCAGAAACCAAAAACGTGCCCGCTTAAACTAATCGTCCTAAATGCCAGATCTCTGCTTAATAAGATGCCTTTGCTCCAGACTCTGGTTTTCATCCACCGCCCCGACATTGTAATAGTTACAGAGACATGGGCAACACCCTGTGTATCCGACTCCGAACTCTCTATTCTAGGCTACGTTTACATTCGGAATGATCGACACGAGGGCCGTGGCGGAGGAAGCTGTATCTTTGTTAGGAAACCACTTACATTTTTTCCATTGGACTATCGCCACTTTACCGTGGTAGAGGAGAGCTGTTGGCTCCGAGTAGTTCTAAAATATAACTACTATTTACTCGTTTGTAGTGCCTATTGTTCACCTAATGTCAGCGAGGATTACGATCTTTGTCTCTTGCTGGCATTTCACGCCACAGCTGACTTAAATCTGAAGTACTGCTTGATTGAAGGTGACTTCAATCTTCCTGAAGTTCACTGGTTTCCAAGTTCCGGTCCTGCAAAGTTCGAAGACCTACTTGAGGCCATCAGATATAGGCATGTGGGACCAGGTAGTTGATTGTCCCACCCGAGGAGCAAACATACTTGATCTTATTTTTTGTAGAGATTTTCGGACATCGTCAGTGTCACCTTTAGATCCACTTGGGAATTCTGATCATACTATAGTTCTTTCTACACTAGAACTAGAGGCTGCTGAAACGTTTTCCAAAAAATATAGCTTTTTCCGTGATTTCATCTAATCAAATATGAGGGAATTGATAACACACCTTAATTCCAACGATTGGACTATTTTCTTTGTATGTTCGGATGTGAATTATTGAACTGATACTTTTTAACAAGCTTTAGGTCCACTCATTTTTCGTTTTGTTCCCCGTAAGAAAATAATTAATATCAATGATGAAGTCTACCTCCAGTTATCATTCCGCGGAAGACTGCGTTGACATTCCCGTCGTTTTCATCTACAAAACGACACCTCAGTCCTGCCCTTGATCTTAAAAAATCTTTGAAAATGCTAAGAGGCCGTCGGACGAAAAACAACAAGCCGATGAGGTTCACTTTGCCGAAAACCCTTCATTAAATGTTGCGAAGCTCTTTTCATGCACAGTAAAAGTGCAGGGAAAAACGCAGCACCCCGTACTTCGAGACGCTATAGAAAACCCTATAGCTGACGCTAATTTGACTGCTGATAGCTTCAATGCTTTCCTGTCTAGAACATTAAGTGAAAATACTGTCACCCTCTTTCCTAACATCCGGATTTGGACCGGTAACGTCCTCGAAACCATAAATTTAACCCTCTGGGACGTGACCGTAGTCATTCGGCACTTTCGTCAATCTTACAGTCCAGGACCAGATGGCGTCCCTGTTAGCGTTCTAAAGGTGGATGCAAACGATATTTTTCCGTCCCTTCTGTATAAGAAATTTAATCTTGCTCTTGAACGTGAAACATTCCATATTTTATGGAAGGAATCGCACATACTGCCTATTCCGAAACACGGCCGACCTACGTTATTTGACGACTTTAGGCCAATAAATACACTACCAGCACTCTCGAAGATCTTCGAGACCTTGATCAAAGACAAGAGGATGCATCACCTAATAGAGAACAACCTACTTTATGCGGCTCAGCATGGTTTTCTCGAAAAAAGGTGACACTCACCAGCTCTCTTTCTTTGATCATGTGCTACAATCTAGAGACAGCGGTTTTGCAATTTACACCGTTTACTTCGATTTCCCTAAGGCTTTGGATCGTGTTGACCATGATCTCCTACTACTGAAACTTGCCTCCTTCGGCATAGGTAACAAGTTTCTGAACTTAATATTTTCCTATTTGAACGCTCGCGCACAACGGGTTAAAATTTTTGATGTAATCTCCAACCCCATGCATGTGGGGAGCGGAGTTATTCAGGGCAGCGTGCTCGACCCGCTTCTATTTTTCCTCTTTGTCAACGATGTTCCTGATTGTTTTCAGTATGGTAGGCCGTTTATGTACACTGACGATTTAAAAGTTGCATATCGATATAAACCGGTTGATCGCAGCATCGTGCTTGAGCTCTTAAAAAAGGATCTTCAGGGCTTCGCTCAGTGGTGTCGCACATGGCGCCTCTCACTTTCTTGGCAGAAGTGCTCCGTTATGGTTATTGGCGACAACCATCAGCCCCAACTAAGCAAAGACGGTCACGATCTAAATGTGCCCGGAGTTATGAAGGATCTGGGCATATCATATTCTCGTAGTCTTAATCTGTCAGAGCACTGCGCCCTGCTTGTCTCGAAAGCACGCCAAACTACTGGGTTTATTCTCAGAAATTTTAAAACCGTCAAAATTAGAATCAGCCTCTATAAAATGTATGTCAGGCCTAGTCTGGAATACTGCCCGTTTCTTTTAAGTCTTCTGTACGATAGTGAACCAAAGAATATAGAATCAGTCCAGCACTTCTGTACAAAAAGAGTTTTCTATTCAGATCACCGAAACCTGTCCTACCACCAACGCTGTGAGCTTACAAGCCTTGACCCGCTGTGGCTTCGCAGATTACAAAAGGGACTATTTTTACTGTTTAAACTACTAAACAGTCGTACATTTAACCCCCTTACTTTTCTGAGGCACCTCCACCACTCTCGGCGCACCAGTCATCGAGATGTATTTTTATTTTTTCCTATGGCACGCACAGTTAGATACCGATAGTTTTTTTAGGTAAACGCTATAGCAATCTGGAATAAGCTACCGGGAAGTATCAAAATTCAGCAAAGCTATCCCTTGTTTACGTGAACTGTCACTAGTTTTCTACATTTAGGACACCTTCCAAAACTTTTGGGTGCTGACTCTTTTGAAGCTCTCTTCGGTTCTGATGGCGTTCACGGACTCTGAATCCTGTGCCAGTCTTCATGCTGAGGGCAATTTTGCTGGCTCTGCAGACCTCAATCGGCTTATTTCTCAGTCGACAGCGAACAGCCGCTCGCCGACATACCTGCTGGTGCATGATACCGGATCCGTAACACTGAATGGAGAGGTTCTTCACCAGGCACCTGGCTTAACGCGTCCCTGTCCAGAACTTTAATTACTCAATAAGCTGCAGTTTTTTCTCCTGAAAACACCTGAAACAACGATCAGGAGGAAATTTCACTGTCAGCTTGACCCTCTACTGTATATGTTTTTTTTGACCTTGCCTGTAAACTGGCAATAAATAAATAAAATATAATAAATAAAGAGTAATAGCCCTAATACCTAGCGTTGGGGGACGCCACTTAGAACCAGAGTAGGTGTTGACTTCGAGGTATTGACGCACACAGTTTTCAATCTACCTGTAAGAAAGTCTGTGATCCTTGTCAGCAGCATTCCTCTTATGCCAATTTCAGATAATTTGTAGATGAGACGTTTGTGCGGGACACTGTCAAACGCCTTCTTTAAATCAGTGTATATGACGTCAACTCTACCATTTTCGACCAGTGCACGAGTCCACTGCTCTGTGGAGAGTAATAAACTAGAAAGACAGGAGTGATTCTGTCTGAAGACATGCTAGGGATCTCAGAGTTATTGGTTTTCCTCAAGGAACTTCATGGTTGCCTTCTTGATTATTGATTCCATTATTTTACAGCAAATGGAGGTTAGGCTGACAGGCCGATAATTGTTGACATTAGATCGAGCACCACTCTTGTATATGGGGTATATATTTGCTGCCTTCCATTCGGATGGCAGTTTCCCTGATTCAAATGACGAATTAAATATATGCGCTAGTGGTTTAGACAGTTCGCTGGCCAGTTCTTTCAAGAACTTTGCCGGTATATCGTCCGGACCAGATGACTTCGCTTCTTTCAGATTTCACAGTTCTCGTTCCACGAGAGGTTCCTGGAATAGTATATATTCAAGCACTGGACCGGCGTCTATACCAGCACTGTTGACGTGGTCAAGCTGAAGTTCCGGTTCTCTAGTGAATACCGAGGCAAAAGACCGCCCTAAGTACTCGGTTTCGTCGAAATTTTCAACGACTTCAACACCATTCCCATCCATGAGTACTGCTACTGGGTCCTTGTTTTTCCGTCGACTATTGATATAATGGAATAAAATGTTTGATTTATATTCAGCCTGTTGAATAATTCTTGATTCATAGTTCTTCCTTGCCTGACGAATCATTTTTTACATCGTTTCTTTGATGACAAAATTCTTTGAGATGCTCTGCTGACCCTGCTTGCCTTAATAACTTCCATTTTTTATTCTTCTTTAACTGCCTGTTAAGTACTCCTGTTAAACAGGCGGGGCGACTTTCCTTTTTTTGCACCTTCACTGGACAAAAGCGTTCAATCAGATCGAGTGAGACTGTCTTAAATGATCGCCAGTCATCCTCTGGATTCCCTTTAAGCAAACAATCCCATGTCATAGACATCATTTTTTTCCTCCTCGCGTTAAAATCAGCTTGCATTCCGTTCCATTCTGGCGCTGAGGATAAAGTGAGTAATCTCACATCAGCGTACTATGGTCACTCTTACCGAGGGGTGCAATAGAATACACTTCATCAATGCTAGAGAAGTCCTTCGTAAATACTAGGTCCAGGCAATTTGCTCTCTGGTTCTATCTTAATGTCGTTGGTATTTTAACCTTCTGTACCAGAGGTTGGTCGAGAGTGAGATCCATTAGCTTGTGGCCGAAGGAAGTTGGTGCACCATCAACTGTCCGATTAACCCAGTCTACTAAGGTGCATTGAAATCTCCAGCAATAAGCACCTCCTGGTGACTTGCTACTTCCTTGAGCAAATGGAGGAGGGACTCATCAGCTGAACTTGGAATGTTCGGTGGTCTGTAGATCATCAAGAATTGTAGGTTCTGTGAACACTCATTTTTAATCTTTATCCAGAGAAATTCATATTCAGGGAAGATGGAGTAGGCTCGTTCGACTGCCGAGATTCCTGTCCTAACATATACGGCCACTCCTCCTCCCTTTCTATTTTCTCGGTCATTTCGAAAAAGTTGGTATCCATCAATCGAACCCTCACCATCCGCGATTTCGGCTTTGAGCCACTTTTCCGTAATGGCAACGATATCGGGGGTTTGGTCTGATACTAATGCTTTGAGTTCATCTACTTTCGATAGGAGACTCTGAGCATTGGTATACAAAAATCTCAATTTAGACTGGGTAACTCCTCCATAAAGACTTCTGCGCATATCGCGCGATTGAATAGTAGAGTCTGTCATTGTTTTCCGAGATGAACTGGTGTCCATCCCGCCGACGCTGAGTACTGATGAGTGGTCGTCATCCGAGTTCTGGAGCGCCTTCTTTTTATTATTCAAGCTCTGTACAGTTGGGTACATCGTATTTAGTGTCCTCCGTCTCGGCGAGAATCCACCTTGATTATGTTCGGGGTCTGCCATAAGAAAGACCTCTTTATCACTTTTATTTACCCGTCCTTTATTTGGAGCCATTTTCCCCCTGCTCGGATTTCCTCTCAGTTCTGCTCTCAGCATCCTCATTTTTGTACCTTTCCTTGGGTTCGTAATCCGGCTGAAAAAAAACACATCCCTGTGTGAGCTACGGAGAGCCGTTCTCCGTTCTAGGGAGACGTGAAGCCTGAACATCATTTTCAAGAATGATTTTTAAGAGGCCTTGGTGATGAAAGTTCATGTAAAACATCCGCTTTTCCTAAACGGAATGCTTTGTGCACTGTTACGCATTCGCCATCTCGAAGAATCGAATATGAGTATTCTCGGAAAAGACTGAGGTCATGTTCTATCCTTTCCTTTGCAATCAGAGAAGTGGACTCGGGAACCCCTTTACTAACGAGATTTCGTTTTCGGTCGAAATGTATGTTTGGTGACTTTGAGTTCAGATTTGATGATAGAGCATCAGTATTAGGAAGAATGCTACTCTGGTTGACGATGTTATTTTCGTCAGTATTAGCAACTATTCCTAAAGTTAATGGCAAACCCCTTTTGGAAACTTTGCCAATTGGTCCTCCACTTGCTCCTGAATTACCAACAGAGGATTGCACTTGAGCATCTATTGGTAGGAACGAGCTTTTTCCGGAGTTCAAACCACTTTTTTTGTGAAAGCTTCTTGGCCCTTTTCGCCTTCGAATTCTTCGTCTTAGGTGCTTCAAATTCGACGTGCTTTTCAACTTCACCCTTTTGTGTATCATTCAGCGACGATGCCGAATATGTTTGTGTATCCAGCACATTTCTGCTTCTGTCTAAGCTCGATGACAGTAGTAAGGTGCATGAGCTGGTTTGATCTCCCTTTTGAAGCTCTGTAGACGCAATGTCTTTAAGCTCTACATGAGGTATTCTTGAGGAAGCAATATTTGCATACGCTATTTCTTTGGTTGGAATTCTCGTTGCTGCGGGTGTTTTTTTCCGGGTGAACTTTGAACCTTCTCTTTGAGATCGGCCATTTCTTGTTTCAAGTTACTTATCTCTTTTCTCCATCAATAAGAATTTCTGCAAGAGATTTAAACATCCCATGCACTTTTTTTCGTCCTCGTAGGTGACATTCATTAGTATTCCCAGGCTTTTTGCCCGCTTGGCAGGAGGAGAAGTGGTAACAGAATATCTGTCTTTGTCATCTTTTTTTGTTTGGATACAATTTTGTTTTTCAACGGTCGTGAGGACGTAGCGCAGTGGTTTTGCTCGTCGCCACATGAATCTGCGACCTGGGTTCGAGACTGGCCTGCGCTGCGAATTTTTTTCCTCAGCACAGATGAGTCCTGAGCGTCTGCGTTTTCCATACCTCTTATGACTGTATTCGAATGCATTTAATTTATAAATCCTCTTAAATAACTGGGCTAGGATGCAATAGTATTCAGCAGTCAGACTTCTAATAAGCATGCAACGACTCAGCCTTTGTTGCGACTTCTCCCTCCCTGATGAAAGCAGATTAGAGCAGCACACTGCTGGCGTGAATTCGGAAGCAAGTGAACGCTGAAGCTTGTATTTCTCGCAGGGATAATGTCCTGGACGTAGACTAATCCTCAGTGATGGAATATTTGGATTGCCGCAGAATCGTTAAGTCCAAGAAAATATTTCCCAAATTAAGAGACTGGACAATCCACTCAAGAGTTATTCCAAATCAACGTGTCTTCTACACTAAGGTAGAGACTAAAACTTCGTACACTCAAAGGAGCTGAAATTCGAAAGCTAATATTGCTAATAAAACCGAAGATGCGCGTTCACGGAAATAAATAAGAAGACAATGGGATCACGGGAACCATAGTTATATTGTCCTAACGATTTAGAATCAAACAGGATTTCATCGTCGGAGGTAAGAACAGTACCGTGCCTCACAATATTTTATAGGTGGTAACATTACGGGTAACGCGGGATTAGAATTTATTTATTTTATTTAGAATTTATATTTGGTTAGCACCGGGAAGGTACTGTCTAAGCAAACATTAGTAACGAAATAAAGTTATGACAATGTGTGCAGATAAAATGTACAAATTCATAACTTGTCCTGCTATGTCAACAGTTAGCAATGTTTTAAATTTAATGGTGAACTAGAAAAAATAGGCAGTGAAAAAAAACTCCTACCATGAAAAGGGAGGCAGAGTTCAATAGGCCTTCATTTTCGAATAGAAGGTAGGAGAAAAAACTGCTTAGGAAAATATGGTCAGGTGGTAGAATAGGGTAATACTGCAGTAGCATTTCAGAATGAGATAATGAAACGTCGAGGTGATTCGTTCATGATCACTTAGGCGTATGAAACAGAATCTCACGAAAATGCGTCAAGGAACTTAAGTCCTGAGCATCATAGGATCCAGAATTGAATTCTGATGATGGTTCGTATCCAAAGAAACCGCAGCATTTAAGACTGTGGACCACCGAATGTGTACGTCCGAATGACGTCATCGTTTTGAAGACGGGTGATATAAGGAGACATTATAGTTCATGGGCGTCTCGAGGTAGCATAAATATAGTTTCAAGAGGGTTACTCAAATTCCCGATGGTCCTTTCTCCGAGTCATGGGGAAAAAAATTTATCTTCAAATTTGAACCAACCGCCTTCGAAAGTTTTTGAATTTTCTTGAAGGAGGGGCTAGGTTGGGGCAATGATCTTCAGTCATCATGCTTCTTGATGAAGAGGGCTGTGTTTCACACTGGGCGATCATACTTTGGCTGTACACCTGGTCCGTGGTGGACGGGGTGAGGGCGCGTGATGGCTTGTTCACTATCTGGTCGGGGACCGGCGTTCGCATGTTGGCCAAAGTCGCCAGTACCCCCATCGACCGAAGCTGCCGTCCCAGGCTATTAGTCTTGGTTGCAATCGCACCTTTGTGTGCATTCGCACCTGCCGGATAAGTGGTTGAGCTGGGCGAGGCGATAACTGTTCCTTTGTCATTGAGCTGAGTCCGAAGGGCTTGGCAGGCCGTAGGAAGCGTCACACAACGATTGATGGAGGTTTTTTCCCGTGTACCAGTCCCCGATTGTTTTCCTTGCCACGCAGTCACTTCCCCGAGCCAGAATTTTGGCATTCTGGAAGGCGAATGTGTGTCCAGAGTCTGCACGGTGTTCCTCCACCAAAGGCAATGGGTCCATTCTTCTCATTGCCCTCATGTGTTCTCCGACTCGGGTTTGTAGCCATTTCTCGGTCTCTCGAAAGTATTTGACTGCGCAGAAATTGCATTGAAGCCGGTAGATTATTTTTGGTTGTTTAACCACGGGGCAGGGTGGCCTAAGGCCTCATAATCAGATGTCGAATGGTTGATCCGGCCAGTGGGCGATGCCGATCCCCATCGGTCTTAGAAGGCAGGAGACCGCCTCCGAAACACCGTAAATGTATGGCAACGCTCGCCATATCTTTGGCTGTTCGGTCGCTGGTCTTTGGTTTTGCCTGCACTGTCTGCTGCGTTCGATAAAGTTGCGGGTATACCCATTGGCTACAAAGAGGCGTTGAAGGAATCAAAGTTCTGCTTTTCTTTCGGCTTGCTCCTTGCAGTGCATATCAGCGCTCTTGTTAAGGGTTCGAACACAACTACGTTTGTGGCATAACGGTGTTTGCTATGGTAGCTCAAGATTTGGCAGGTACTGGTGGCCTTCATATTCACCGTAGTTTTAAGGTCCTCACTGGTTTTTCGATGGATGAAAACGTTCAGGAATGGCAGCTGGTTGTTGACTTCCACCTCAATTATAAACTAGATGTCAGTGAAAACAGAGGTCAGGCTATCATGAAATTCCTTGACCATTTCTTGCTAGATGATGACAAAGGTATCGTCAACATACAGAGTCCAGAATGTCGGTTTGTAGTTTGCGAAAACTAGGGTCTCTTATTTTTGGAGTACTGCCTCTGCGATGAAACCCAAGATAGGCGATCCCATTGGCGTCTAGTGGACCTGCTCGTACGTTGTTCCATCGAAAGTAAAGTACGTCTTCAGGCAGAATCTTAAGAGCTGGATGAGATGTCTCCGTTTCAACATCTCGACCGTCTCGTTGTACATGCTCTCGAGCGGTTCGTTGACCGTTTCGATTGTCAGGCCTTGTGAGATCAAGGTGAAGAGAGAGGTTACATCAAATGACACTATCACCTCGTCTGCAGTAATTTTCACTTCCAGTAACTGCTTCAGGAATTGATTTGCTAAATAGACCATCGTGGTCGCATCTGAGGTGAACGACCGCAAATTTCGGAAAAGCCATTTTCCAAGCTGAAAGGTTGGTGCACAGCGCAATGACACGATTGGCCGGAGGGGGATACCAGCCTTGTGTACTTTCGGTAGTCCGTAGAATCTTGCTGCGGCCGCGTCTATTGGTTAAATGCCCAGTCGTACCGATTTAGTAATTGCCTTGTTATTTTGCATGTCGGTGAGTGTCTTGTCGATTTCCGTTACACGTTTCTTCATCAATTCATCGTCACACGGCAGGTATGCCTGTCGGTCCTCCAGTAAGTCGTTGGTATTTTGGATGTGGTCGGTCTTATTCAACACTAATGTGGAACGTCCTTTGTCGGCTGGCAGAATCACGATGCTGGTGTCAGCCCTCAGTGTCTTGAGAGCACTCTGTTTCGCTCTGGAAATGATTGCGCGTGGTTTGTGTATCATCACCAAAGAGTTAATCTATTGCCGAATAAGGTGCTTTGTTACGTTGGATTCCCCGGTTTGTTTGAGAATCGACTCGACAGTGGTCACAAGATTGAATGGATCGGCATCTGCGATGCTAAAGCCAGCTTCATGACGCAGACCTTTCAACTGTGCAGGCGACAACTGTTTCGATGAAATATTGTGCAACAGTACTTCGTTCTCTTCTGGAGATGAATGGGTTATATTAAGAAGCTTATCCGCCAGCTCCGCATCACTCGTTTCTCGTAGGTCTCTGGCCCGTTTCTCAATCACCTGCAGCAGCAGCCTGACTTCGTCCTCGCCTATCAGTTCAATGAACTGTGCAACCGCTTGGCTCAAAAACCCATTGCATTTGCGCAGTCAAAGATGGCCGTCTTGGAGGAGCACCCGAATCATTCGTCTGCAATGTTGTGTCAACCACCGTTTCGCCAGACTTGTTTTACCCGGTGGCTTTTATGACAAGCTTTTCGGAAGCACGTGATTGTCGAAAGGCAAATGTGGAAGAATTGAATTTGCGCGTACGTTGATGACAGGCGAAGGGCAAATATTTCCCAACGTTGTGCTGACTCAAGAGGTTAGCGTCTGAAAATATTGCAAATAAGAGCGAAGATGCTCGTTCCCGTAAATAAATGAGAAGAAGAGGTGATTAAGGGAACCATGGTTATATTGTCCTGACGTTTCAAAATCAAACAGGATTTCACCATCGGAGGATAGTATTGTACCACGCCTCAAAGTTATTATAGATGGTAACATTACGGGTAATACGAGATTACTACGGTTTTTGAATTTTTCTTGGATAAAGGGGCCGGGTTGGGGTGGAGATCCTCAGTCATCATGCTGCTTGAAGAAGGGGCGGTGTTTCACACTTGGCGATCATCCTTTGCCTGAACAACCCGGTCCGTGGTGGACGGGGGGAGGGCGGGTGATGGCTTGTTCTCGTTTTGGTCGAGGACCAGAGTTCGCACGTTGGCCAAAGTCGTCAGTAACCCCATCGACCGAAGCTGCCGTCTCAGGCTATTAATCTTGGTTGCGATCGCACCTCCATGTGTATTCGCACCTGCTTGATAAGTAGTTGAGATGGCCGAGGCGATCAATGTTTCTTCGTCGGGTCTGGGTTGTGTTGCGATTGCGTGCGTGTCCGCCATTGACTCACCATGTTCGGATGCACGTAAAGCCCATGTTCAAGTTGGCTCTTTCGGTCGTTGAGCTGCGTCCGGTGGGCTTGGTAGGCCAAAGGAAGGGTCGCAAAACGATTGATGGAGGTTAATCACGTGTGTCAGGCCTCGGCCACGCGGTCACTTCCCCGACCCAGAAATTTGACATTCTCGAAGGCGAACGTGTGTCCAGAGTCTGCACGGTGATCCGCCACCAAAGATACCGGGTCCATTCTCACTTCCGTCATGTGTTCTCCGACTCGGGTTTGTAGCCGCTTCCCGGTCTCTTCAATGTAGTTGACATCACAGAAATTGCATTGAAGCCAGTAGATGACATTTGGCTGTTTTCATCACGGGGCGAGGTGGGCCTAAGCCCTCATAGTCAGATGTCGAATGGTTGACTCCGGCCAGTGGGCGATAGCCCATCCCCATCGGTCTTAGGAGGTGGGATACCGCCTCCGAAACACCGTCAATGCATGGCAATGCTCGCCATATCTTTGTACTGTTCGGTCGCTGGCCTTCGGTTTTTGCCTGCACTGTCTGCTGCGTTCGATGAAGTTATAGGGGATACCCATCTCCATGAAGAGGCGTTGAAGGTATCGAAGTTCTTTACCTTTCTTTCAGCTGGCTCGCTGTAGTGCATTTCAGCCCCTCTTGTATAGTGTTCGAACACAACTGTGTTGGCATACCGGTGTTCGCTATAGTAGCCTCAGGATAAGACAGGTATTGGCGGCAGGTTCTGGTTTGATTTTGAAACTTCAGGTCAATATTTACTATGGTTCCCGTGATCGCCACTTATTCTAAATCCGGGAACGCGCATCTTCGCTTCTATTAGAAATAATTTCGCGAAGCGCTTGACTCCAGCACAACGTTGTGATATTTGCCCTTCGTCTGACTTCAGCGTACGCACAAAGTCAAATCCTTTACAGATGCCTTGACAAAACGCTTCCAAAAGCTTCAGTCGCTTTGGCAAAGCCACCGGTGAAAACAATTCGGGTGAAACGGTGGGAGAAACAACATAGCAGACGAATATTTCGTGCTCCTCCAAAACTGCTATCTTCGACTGCGCAAATACAATGGGTGATTGATCAGCGGTTACACATTAAACTAATCTGGCAAGCATTAGGGTACAGGCTGCTGCAGCAGGTGATTGGAGAAACGGGCCAGAGACCTACGAGACGAGAGATATGGAACTGTCGAGTCGATTTTCAGCAACCGGGAAACAAACGCACCTAATTCGGCAGCAGATGAACTCTTTGGTGATGGCGCACAAAACCACGCGCAATCATTCCAGGCGGAACAGAGTGCTCTCAAGACACTGAGGGCTGACACCAGCATCGTGATTCTGCCAGCCAACAAAGGACGTTCCATAGTAGTGTTGAATAAGACCGACTACATCCAGAATGCCAACGCCTTACTGGATGACCGACGAGGTCTACCGTGTGACGTTGAACCTATAAAGGCTTGTAACGGAACTCGACAGGACAATTACCAACTTGCAAAAGAACAAAGCAATTACTAAGTCGGTAAGACTGGCCATTTAAACACAGATGCGGCCGCAGCAAGATTCTACGGACTACCGAAAGTACACAATGCTGGTATTTCCTCCGGCCAATCGTCTCATTGCGCGGTGCACCAACCTTTCAGCTGGCGTAATGGCCTTTCTGAAAATTTGCAGTCACGCACTTCAGACGCGACCACTGCGGTCTCTTCAGAAAATTATTTTTGGAGCAGCTCCAGGGAGTGCAATTTTACTGCCGACGAGGGTGATGGTGTCGTTCGATGTAATACCTCTCTTCACCTTGATCTCACAAAGGCCTAGCAATTAAAACGGTCAACGAACTGCTCGAGAGCATGAAAAAGCAGACGGACGAGACAGTGAAATGGAGATATCTGTATCCAGTTCTCAAGATTCTGCCTGAAGTCGTACTTTTACTTTCGATAGAACAACGTACAAACAGGTCAAGGGGACGCCAATCGGATCGCCACTCTAGGGTTTTCATCGCAGAGGCAGTACTCCAAAAAGAAGGGACCTGAGTTTTCGCAAATTACAAACCGAAATCTGGACTCGGCATGCTGACGATACCTTTGTCATTATCAGAGAGATATGGTCAATGAATGCATTATAGCCTGAACTCTGTTTTTCCTGACATCCAGTGTTTAGGAAGTGGAAGCGCAAACCAGCTGCCTTTCCTGGACGTTTTCATCCATCGGACAACCAGTGGGGACCTTTAAAACGACGGTGTATAGGAAGGCCACCAGTACCTGCCAAATCCTGAGCTTCCATATCAAACACCGTTATGCCAGCACGCAGTTGTTTTCGAACACTAAAACAAGAGGGCTGAGAACACACGTGCAGACCAACCGAAATAAAGGCAGAACTTCGATTCCTTCATCGCCTCTTCGTAGCAATGGGCATCCCCACAACTTCATCGAAGACGCAGCAGACAGTGCGTAGGCAAAACCGAAGGCCGGCGACCGAACGAGCCAAAGATATGGCGAGCGTTGCCATACATTGACGTAGGTTTCGGAGGCGGTCTCTGCCTTCTAAGACCGATGGGGATCGGCATCGCCCACTGGCCGGATCAACCATTCGACATCTGATTATGAGGCGCTTTGCCACCCCTGCCCCGTGTTGAAACAACTGTACTCTCATCTACCGGCTTCAGTGCAATTTCTGTCGTCAACTACATTGGAGTGACCGGGAAACGGCTACAAACCCGAGTCGGAAACAGCTTGACGTGAATAGAGAATGAACCCATTGTTTTGGTGGCGGAACACCGTAGACTCTGAACATATGTTTGACTTCGAGAATGCCAAAATTCTGGGTCAAGGAAGTAACCGCGTGGCAAGGGAAATCCATCGAGGCCTGTCAACGTAATAAACCTCCATCGGTCGTTGCGGTGATGCTTCCCTGCGGCCTACGCTCCCTCTGACGGCAGCTCAGTGATCGAAAGAGCCAACCCCGAAGATGTGCCTTACGTGCATCCGAACATGGGTGATCCAGGTACACGCCAGCAATCGCCACACGCAGACCCGACGAAGGAACAGCTATCACTCGCCCAGCTCAACCACTTATCTGGCAGGTGCGACTGCACACGGAGGTGCGATCGCAACCAAGATTAATAGCCTGGGATTTCCGGCAAGCTTTCGGTCGATGGGGGTACTCGATCGACTTTGGCCAACTCTGCGGAACGCCGGTCCTCGACCGATAGATGAACAAACCATCACGCGCCCTCACGCGTCCGCACCACGGACCAGGTGTGACAGCCAAAGTATTGATCGCCCAGTGTTAAACACAGCTTCTTCACCGAGTGCAGCATGGATGACTGGAAGATCATTGCAACCCAGCTCCTCCAAGAAAAATTCAAAAACCTTAGTAATCCCGCGTTACCCGTACTGTTACCACCTATGCGGTACACTGTGAGGCACGGTACTGCTCCTTTACCTCCGACGAAATCTTCTGATTTGACGTAATCAAGTCAGGATGGTATATACCGCATGGTTCGCGTGATCACCTTTCTTCTATTATTTCCTAAACGCGCATCTAGGTTATATTAGCAATATATATATATAAACCAAAACCAAAACCCCACCCAAAACCAACCCAACACACACACAAAACACCAAACACCCACACCAAACAAACCCCATATATATATAACGAAGATGGCTTTGTCCTTCTGGTGGCAGGTTTTACAGGCAAGACGTGCGCACAGCGTTTTACGGTTGTCTCGATCATCAGTACGTCATATATGCCTTCGTGCAGTGAGGTATATACAAGTCAAATGGAGGCACTGTCACTCTACTGATGTTGTTAGGATCGCACTCTCGATCCCATTCTTCTGTCCGCCCACCAGCTATGCCACTGGCTGATAACGAACATTGACAGTCTTAAGGCACATGCCATTGATTTAATGCACACGTGTCGCTAAAGCGTGTAACATGCAAAAACGAGCAGTATTCCGTTCTAGGTCGACTTTCATAGTTAAATAGATGTTTTATTTCAGTTCCTGGAAGAGGAAAGTATAAAACGAGGAGTGTGAAACGTGCATCTTTAGACCCGCTATGAATAGTAGTTCAGCTCCTTGACGAGGAAAATGATATGTGAAGTCAAAAATATAGATATAAAGAGCATGACGTTTGACCCTTGGATGAGTTTTCGGCGTATGTAAAAGGCATTTGTTGATTGGGGTTTGTGAGTTTTTAAGGGAAAAACGTGCATTGCTCTAGAGTGAAAAGTTTATACGCGTGAGGAAGGACTGACATTTAACTGAGAGCGTATGAGTGTCTAAAACGCTCCCATCGTCGGAGAAATTCATGGCGTACTACAGTTACATTTCTCACCGCAGGAAATCACAATGCGTACTCGACTTGGTATAAGTGGTACCCTCGCCAGTGATGCTAGACAGGAAACCTTCTCTCACGCATCCTCCGTACGCTAAGGATCTTACGAGGAAAGGATGATCTGAGATCGTGAATATCATGGTAGAATTGGTCGCAGAAGAGACCATGAAACTCCTCTATCTTCGTTTATTTCTCGCAGCCCACCAACAGAGGAACTCCGGAACCAGATCGTCAACAGTCGGTGGGCTCGATACAGGGAAGTAAAGTTAGCTGCTAGCTATTCAGCGCTCTAAGGCGCAGCAGGTGTGAGGACGGAAAAGATGTGAGCATATATTCTGAGCTTTATCTTTTAAACGTATTCTTTTCCAAACTCTGGAAGACATTTCTATTATTCTTCTTGTCTTCATCTTGGATCTCGTTCGCGACGTTAATACCATTTCTCTCCGAGGGTCTCACAAAACCCCAGCTCTATCAAAACTACTTTAAAAATTGATTTTTCAATCAAATTCTCAAACTAATATTGCCTAAAATCGTGTGAGCGAATCGCGATATGGTTTTTACCTGGGAGGATCAGGCGAACTCAGTGTAATTTTAGCTTTTCGTAACTCTCGTCGCTTCCTATTGTGAGCATTTGTACATTTTTGCTGGCTACAGGCATTTGCCCTTGATGACCCTATTAATGCTAAGTCATCATGTGCATGTGTACAGTCATTATAAAATGTTTGGTACTATTTTAAAATGTCGAGCCGTAGCTTAAGATAACTTCAAATGCGTTTTCACAGCCATAGGCGAAAACATTGTGACGAAAGTGCTAGAGCCCGGAAAGATTTAAAAGGCTGGTTTTGGTGAAATCGCGCTGTGACAGTCGTCTTTTGGTCGTAAATACAATGCAATCAAGCCTTTCTTTGTAAAACTCGTAATGCTGCCAGAGTTAACCATCTCGCTTTGGTAACGAGTTCCAAGCGCCGAACCACTCGTATGGCTGGAAACAATCTTTCAGAGGTTCAATCATGCGCGCGTTCGCTGTTAACCTTGTAAGGATGACCACCGCAGATGAGTTGTGCAGGCAGTCGAAGAAATCCTCCGACTCTCAGGTGGACATGGCGCGGATTAACCCGGAATGTCCAGAGCAGGCCACACCGTAAGCGCCTGTAGGAGAGAGGAAATAAGCTCGCTTTTTCAATCTGTCTTGGTACGGTAAAGTCTTTAAGACCGTCAACCATCTTCGTTGCTCTCCGCCGCACCTGTTCGAGTGAGGTCAACATCTTTCTTCATCCACGGTATCCAAGCCGGTACCTTTCGCAATCTAAATGTGGTCTTCACAGCGCGCCATAGACTCTTTCCGAATAGATCAGTGGGAAATGGTTTCTGCAAACGCACGTCTGATCCAATGTAGTGTACACGTCGCCTGACTGCTTTCTTACAATGGTCTGAGGGCATCAAATTCACAGCGTCCACATGCCCAGATCTTTGGTATTGTTCTCGACCTCTTTAATGCAGTGCCATTAATAAAGTACTGGTGTCCTGGTGAGATACTTTTTCGACCGGCGCTTAGATGCAGGATCACGCGCACCCTGGATACATTAAACTGGGGCTAGCCACTGACGACCAGGCACCCTTAGTTTGCCGATATTCGATTGTAACCTTTTGCGTCATCAGCGCAGCTGACTTCAGTCCATGATGTAATGTCATCGGCAAACATGACAGCCTGGCTAATCTAGATCAGCTGAGACAGCCGTTCACGCAGATTGTGGAAGAGTAGCCCAAAACAGAACCAGCGGCACATGCACCCGGAACGAAGTATCGCGCA